>JACTOM010000001.1:1302123-1364719 GCA_015832385.1 Elymnias hypermnestra | reverse complement strand
TGTCCTTTGTTTCTTTAAATTCTATGTTCGAAATTCAAAAAAAGACTATTGAATGAAATTATGAATGTGCCAGGTTCAAAACTGCATAAAAACTTTTTGCTCGATCTAATATAAAATTTTAGCTAGGACCAAACGAAGCTGAAAATGCAAGGTGGGCCAATAGATGTGTCCAGAAGTATATATATATATGCGACGGGTCGCTATTTATGAAATTAAATATAAAATACATTACTGAAACTGCATATGAAAGTAATTGTTTCAAGCTTTATTAAAATAAAATTTATTGTCAAAGAAAAATTTTGTATTTTGTCTATTAAATCTATTAAATTTACTTTCAATCATACAGTAACAACACGAAAGCAAGTTTTTATTATAAAAGTTTTTAATTTACATTAATACTTCTCGTGTAGGTTTCCGTGATTCGAAAGCTTTCCATGGCTGCTCGTGCCGGCACACCATCAATACAAGGTCACTGTGGCATGCGAAACTGTTTATGTTACGTATACTGATGTAAACTGACGTTAAGAAAAAAGGGCTGTTTCAAAAATTCCTAAAAGCCTTTATATTCGTTACAAAAATAATTTGAAAATCATAATAATTGGTGTCAGAGCATCTATGTTCGATTTATTTTGATAATGAGTATAGAGGAAGGTATTATTCGACATTATGTTATTATGGAAGGTTTATTAGATGCTCGTTTATTAAGAATTCATTAAAAGAAACTGTAATGTATTGAAATAGGTTAGAATAATCAGTATCTAGGTTGTATATTGTTTAAAAAGAAATGGATTGTCAATGATTTGTTCTTGTTTTTCGTAGTACAATTTTATACAGTAAAATGCTTTTTATTTTTTATAATACCTGGTAAGCGGCGATTTTACAGTGGCGACGTGGATAAAACAAATTAGCAATGTCGAACGGGAAGTTGGGGGTTGTACATCGAACGACTAGAAATGTACTATAAAGTAAGTAATATTGTCACGGATATGTGGCTTCCCATGCTCATGGCGGGAATGGGGCATACGGCTTACGAACTGCTTAGTAATTTAGCAAACCCAAGGAAACCGTCGGAGCTGAGTTTCGAAGTTGCGGTAGCAGTGATACGCGATCATTTACACCCGAAGCCTTCGGTTTTGGCGGAGAGGTATCGGTTTCGCCAAAGAAGACAGGGGGTAAATGAAAGAATGGCGAATTACACCGCGGAGCTTCAAAAACTGACAAAATTTTGCGACTTTGAAACGGCTTTGGAAGATAATCTACGAGATCAGTTTGTTTGCGGGTTAAAATGTGATATCACACGGCAACGGCTTTTTGCTAAGGAAAACGTAAGCTACGGAGAATCGGTTAGACTGGCATCGGCGTGGGAAGCGGCGGAACGGAACGCGGCAATGATGGACTCGGATGATTTAGGTGCTAATAACAGTGTAACACCGAACGCAGTGCATGTGGTGACCCCTTTACGCGGCATGGGCAGGCGAGTAAAATCAACTCAGAGGCGGTCCGAAGAAGAGACGAAAGTAAAATGTGAGGCCTAGAGGGCTTTCGGGCACAGAGAAGGTGTTTGTCAGACGGTTTATTTGTAGTAAATGTAAATGGAAAGGAAAATTTGAGGCAATTCCTTCTCACCCCGACTTGCGACAACCTCACAATTTCCCGCTCTATTCTCTTGCGATTCCAGAGAACTCCGAATGGTAACATTATCCCTTCGTCTTAATTGGTCAATATGCCGATGAGACTCCTTGCCGAAATCATCAACCACCCGATAGTCTGTCGCACCTAATTTACTGGACACCCGTCCCGGAACCCACTTTTGTTGGCCCGAGTACTGCCTTAACCAAACATCGTCACCCGGGGCTAATGCCCGCTCTACCCCCATACGACTCTCTTTTTGACGCAACTGTGCATTCCTCACTCGAGTATCCCTATGCGGCCTAATTGCATCCAGTTTAGTTCTTAAACTGCGTCCTAACATAAGAGATGCGGGGCTCTCTCCTGTAGTTGTAAATTTCAGGGAAAATATTTTGTTTAGTTTTGACGTTGTCACTTTTGTAGTGTTAAGTTTGTTTCAAGGATTTTTATGGATTTAGAGGGGAGAAGTGTATTGAAATAGGTTATAATAATCAGTATGTAGGTTGAATATAGTTTAAGAAGAAATGGATTGTCAATGTTTTGTTCTTGTTTTTCGTAGTACAATTTTATACGGTAAAATGCTTTTTATTATTTATAATACCTGGTAAGCGGGGATTTTACAGAAACGTTGATCAATTTTCTTATTCATCTTAAGGAATAAAACTTTGTCTTGTCTCCTCTTTTTATAAAATTTGTATGAGTGACGATACAACAAAATAAATCCAGCGAGATCATCCAGCCAAGATCTTCCATGCCAGGAAATATAAATTAAAGAAATGTTAAGCTTGTTAGTTCACATATACCTTAGATTGTCAGTATTTGTATCATGTCTACTAGTTGACATGGGACGATAGTCCCGTCTCAATTCGGGCAATCATAAATATAAACATCTCTTTCTGTTTAAGGCATTATGTGTATAATCTATGTCCATTCTCGGTAAACTTCGTACCAAAATATGCTTAGACACAACACCAGTCAGTAAAAAACAAAAATAAATCAATTACAAAATGACCGATACTAACGGTGCGTGTGTCGCGTCGAAGGCCGTTAAATTTCTTTGGTGATATTTTGTAAACTGTGATTGTTTATAAGTGATTCATTGTGTTTTTATTATAAAAGTAATGTGAATAACAATGAAAACCCTTGGCGTAAGTATTTAATATTTGAGGCTATAAATACAAGACGGACTTTTTTCACTATCTCAAAGTTTAGCCCAACAAGACGTTAAACCAGATTACTCGTTATTTTTTTTATTTTTTGAAACATGGTACTTGGAAAAAAGTAACAAAAAAGATGTTTTTTCGGACAAGCAAAGGTATCCTGAAATTTAAATATTATTGATTTAATATTATTTTATAACAAAAATTATTTACTATTAGTAATATAGTAACCCAGACTACGCAACTTGTATTTTGACAGATTAATACGTATTGAATTCGAAATTTTCTCTACAGTGCTTGTAATGATATAACATAATCTAAATAGTAGTAGTCTTTAGTCTCAATTAGTGCAAGTTTTAAATGGACGGGATTAAATTTTTTTGTGGACATTTACTATTTTTACCATACTTGTACAATACTCGCAACTTTAATTTGATACAATAGTATATACTTATATTCATAGCTAATTAGTTATAATTGTAAACTTGGTACTGTTGCAAATTTCATGTACCAAGATTATAATCATAAGTTTGCTTAAACTTATAAGCTAATAGCTGTCGCCTTTCTTTCATTACACCGGTATACAAAAAAGTCGTCCTAACTCTTTCATTTCATTTTGTGTTTTGTGCTGGTGCACACACTGCTGGTGACAAGTCTTATCACTCACAGAAGACAAGCTTTCAAAGCATTGATCTACCATGTTGCTTTAGTAGTACAGTCTAAGATGGAAGCACGCCAATCTGTTAAGGTATTTGTTCAATATTCTGCTTTTTTATTGTATACGACACGTTAACAGTAATACAGTTCTCTCAAAATCGAACTGAAGTGAACTAAGAATTTAAAAAGCTACGTATGTGTATAAGGTTCGCCACAGTTATAATAGGCTATTGTTACAACCAACCTTTTGTTCCTTTCTTCGGCAAAATTCTGCAGAATGTGGGTGCACTAAACAAGGAGGAAATATTAGAAAATATTCCGTCTGTAGTAAAAGCCATTTGACAGTTTGAATAATGTTGAGTATTTAAACTGGTAATTTTGGCTTAACACAAGTAAATGAAATTCAGACCAACATGGTAAGGTAAAAGTTGACCTTAGCGGCACCGCTTGGTAGCGCTGATCGGTGGGGAACTATCGTTTGAGAATATTGTAGGCGCGATGCTCACAAGTGAGAAATGTTGGGCGGAAGTGGCCTCCTTCTGAGAGCCTGTAATCTCTTTAAAGGAGGCCCACAAGCGAAAGAGGGAGAATGCAGTAGATGCTCCCTTTCACCGCCGCAGGAGGCAGGATACTAGGCGGCGCTTATTTGCGCACCTGCCCCCACCTCCATGAATCCTCAGTCCGACTCATCTGGGGAACCAGGGAAGAATCCGCAAGCTGAATCTCTGGTATCTCACTTACAGATGAAGAGTGTTCCGCTGGATTTTAGTGGGCATTGCGAGGCCTACTCTTACACCGAGTCGCACAGTCCTGACCCATTCGATCGGCGTAAATGCGTAAATGGCTTTCCCAACGCAAAAAAAAATTAAGGTCAGAAGCAGCTCATTGACGTGCCACTCCCTATAGGGCAATTGACTAATGATCACGACAACTGATTAATGTATTAGTAATGTACTGAAACAATACATTCTTTCAAGTACTAATATAATTCTAATGAGACTCTAAATGCGATACCAGTCTTTGTTACATGACATATTTTCTATATTTTAATAGGTAAATGTTGTATTATCACATAACACAATAGCTGAATAAATTAAATTCAAGACATTGACTCCGCATGATATACCGAAAAAGACATGATAACTTAGTGGTGACACGTGTAGTTACTCGTTTCGAGAAGTCACGCAATTGATACTTGGGTAGATACTTCTAAATTTCACTTTTATATACCGGTAATAAGTTTGCCCTGTCCGTAGCGTGCCAATTCAAACTTGAGCAGGGTCTTTGCTCTAAATACTCTCTCTCCTACGGAGGAGGAGAGTGCCCATTTGCGACCTATGGACTACTACAAGACTAGAATGGTACTGAATCCCATCTGTATATCATTAAAATAGATAATATTAGAACAATTTAAAATCATTTAAAAATATAGATTCAAATAAGTCAAGGGAGCGCTCCGCCTACGTCAAGTACGTAAATAAATTGTAATACAAGTTTAAATGTAAAAAAATTCCATTGGTTTGAAATGTAATAGAATGATACTAGTGGATTTTGGTATATTTAAAGTTAGATTTGACTTTTCTATTAAAGGAATATCACTATTTAGAGTCTTGAATTTACTTATACTGTACGAGTATACGTCCTTCCTAAGCGCAATTATTCTCTAGTACGGATTAAACTAATATACAGTCGCAGGAAATTTATAATAAACATACGCAGACATGAGTTCAAACGTGACATAAATGTAATTTTGGATAAGTTCAGTCACATATACAGCTATAGAAGAATTACATATGTCTATATGAATGATATAAAAAATTGTTCCGTGTATGTTGATTGGGAAAAAATGCAGATACATATTTGTAGTTTACCAAAACAAATAGATATGATGTTCTTATAAAAATTTAAATACCAAAATTTATTAATAAAAGGCAAGTAGCAGCCTATTAACGCCTCACTGCTGGGTACAGGCCTTCTCAATCATATGAAGGAGGGTTTTTAGAGCAAAGACCCACCACTGCTCCACTGCGGATTGGTAGACAAAAGTTCACTCTCTATTCCATCACTCTCAGAATCCTTAAAGGGATTCCGATAAGCCCGGAGAGAATTCAAGCGCAGGAACGACGGCCTAACCTGCTTTCTAAGGTACGGGGGTAGATTACACCAACTTTGGGAAATTTTTGAATTGGCTCAACCCGGGACTCCAACCCAGGACTTCATGTCTGTAGTCGAACTTGCTAACCCCTAGATCATTAAGGCAGATAAATTTATTAGTACTCATACAAAAGTCCTTTCCCTATTCCACTCCATTAGAGCTAGATTTCAGTGACAAATTGTATTCGTCCCGTTTGTATGTATATAAACAGTTAGATATAATCTTTGGTAAATGTCAAAATTGTCTTAGCTGTTTGGCGTGATAACGTAAATTAGTTAAATTCGTATTTTTAATTCCCTACTATAAAAGGAGGATTATCATGAGGGAAATATTAACTACGTCTTAAGCCAACAATTATGAAACTTATTTGCAGGACTTCTTAGACGCTAACAAAGGTTGCGAGTGAATGAATTATTCTAACCTAAATAAAGTAAGTTAATATTTTGAAAATGATGGTAAAAAAGGACATACGTTTGACTTTCTCAAGGGTTCTTCTCGGAACAGAAATCCTTGTTACTTTGGATTCCAAGTCATTTTCTAATATCATAAACACTCCAAATTTTGACGTCCAAAAATAATATAAAGCATCACGCCTCATTCCCATAGGGGTAGGCAGAGACCACGTCCTTCCACTTGCCGCGATCCTTGCATATCTCCTTCGCTTCTCAAAGTCAAAGTCAAAATATCTTTATTCAAGTAAGCCTGTTACAGCACTTTTGAATCGTTAAATATTGTTTTTTCTATATATTATTTAAATTAATGACTGATGATAACATTAAAGAACGACTTACAATCTAAAGTTACGAGGGTTCCTTCGCGCCCTGATCTGAGAAGAGCCCACAACAAACTCAGTATACACATAGAGCAATTCATTCATTCGCACGCTTTTTTGTCTTCTGAGTATTCTTTCAAATTATAGAANGTTATAGAACCGTATACAGTTACCCTTGAATGACTTGTCAATTTTATGTAGCCTACTAGAATTTACAGCAATTTTATTTCCATTTCTTAAGTTATATGAGGTGCATTCACTTTTCTTCCTAAAAGAGTCAATATTTTTATGGACGTACAACAAGTTTTCTAATATATATACGCCGTGAACTGTCATTATTTTTACTGCTCTGAATTTGTTTCTTAGCGACTCTCTTGGACCCATATTGTAGATCGCACGAACGGCCCTTTTCTGCAGCACAAATATTGCATCCATATCAGCAGCATTACCCCAAAGTAAAATGCCATATGACATAATGCTGTGAAAATAACTGAAATAGAACAGCCTGGCAGTTTCAACGTCCGTAAGACGGCGAATTTTTATAACCGCGTACGCCGCAGAGCTGAGCCTGTTCGATAAACCTCTTATATGGGCTTCTTTCATTCTCATTAAACCTTTCATACTACTTCGTCGGTTTTGATTACTCTCGACCTGGCCCTTATTTAAAATGTCCTGGATTTGGTCCAGGAACGTTCGCCTTGGTCTTCCTCTTCCAACTTTCAAATTCAGTCTTGACTCATAAATCCTTTTTTTCAGTCTCTTTTCATTCATTCTCTCTACGTGCCCAAGCCACCTAAGCATACCTTTCTCAATTTTAGTCACTATATCTTCTTTTATATCACAACGATCTCTTGACTTTGTTATCGAGTGGCGAGGAATGAGCTGTGGTCAACGTTATCTACGTATGGGGTGAGCGGTTGTCTGATTCAAGCATTAGTCTCTCTATGAGGGTTTCGACCTCTTTCGACAGGAAACCACTCCGTGTACGCCCCGTTTATTCTGACACAAGTACTGGAACCCTCATAGAGAGACGTCAATGCTTGCATCAGGTATTACGTAGGTAACGTTGAACACAGCTTATTATGATATGAGAATGATATTTGCCAGTTCAATGCTGCCGTACTTAAATGTAAAATAAACTTAAATAAATTTTTAATTCGAATTGAATATTTTAACCCATAATTCGCCCATACATTAGTATTCTGAATATGAAACCTGAAACTAAGTCCTCAGAAGTCAATGAAAGGGCATACTTACGCAATCCTCGCGCTTTCTGGCGTAACCTTGAGAGCTTTTACACCTTAATAACGTTCCGAATGACTAGTTCAATAAATCATTAGGAATTCAATTAAAATCCTGTGTAGAAATTTAATCCGTGAATAGGTCTTTATTATAATTGTTTTATATAATATAAATAATTTTTACATATAATGTATAAAAATAAAGAAAAAATCTAATAACTAACATATGCGTTTCGTTAAAATTATTTATTTTAATAATTTAGCATTACGATACTTTATATTAAAAATTATTAGGGCTTCTTTTCTTCTACGTAATCAAAGTATTTCCAACTGCAATTAAAATGTATTTTGTCCTAATTTTGAGATGTATTTAAGAAAACATATTAACTTTCCGTTTTTGTATATAAATGAAACACTAAACAAGCTAATAACTTGGCATCAGTCCAACAGAAGACATTTGCCATTCCATGCGATAAATCTTTATTCAGCATTACATTTGATTTGTTTGTTATGTTTCTTTTCGCAAAGAATTCTAAGAGTGTATCCACGATTTTCTTAAAATTTCGCATTACAGATGACTTTGATTTTTAGTTTCAAAGAGATATGCTAAGTTATATAACGAAACAGAAATTATTTATTGCATTGCATGTAATATCAAGTGGATCATTAGGCCTATTAAAGAAAAAAACAAATATTTTGTAAAAGAATTAAATAATAAAATAAGGAAACAAGTAGTCAAATTTACGCTGTGATAATAAAATAAATACTCACTTTAATACGGATTTTTCAATAACGTTCGAGGTTAATAACCCAGGTTTATCTAAAATTCATAAATGCCCTTATATAGACAATATTGTATTACTAGTAATAGAAATAAAAATCAATATAAATATCTACGCAACTTAGGACGCAATTCTTAAATTCTTTACACATAACGGCTTCACTGGCGCAGTGGTGCGACTATTCACTTAACTGGGCGAGGTCCTGGGTTCGATGACAGGTAGGGCGAATTTAGTAAATTTCATTTTATGATTTGCCTGAGTCTGGACAGGTAAAAGGCTTCAGCCGTGACTAGTTACCACACTACCAGCAAAAGACGTAGCGCCAAGCAAGAGATTTATGTTCCGGTACAATGTAGATGCCATATGAGGTGACTTGTTCTGTCCGTTGGTAAGAAATCTACCACCGGTTCGGAAAGTTGATTTTGCTGAGAAGAAACCGGCAAGAAACTCAACGGTTACTCCTTTAAACATAGTTTTTGTACGTAACCAAAGTGTCTAGCTATCATGTACTGGAACTGGAATCAAGCCCAATCATCGTTGTCGCTTAAATAATCCACAATATTATTAAATGCTTTTAGTAATAGAACGTTTTTAAGATATTTCTTAAAACTATGTGGAGGCAAACCCGAAGTGATTCGGGCGTCTCATTAAAAACGCGTATGCTCAACGCGACACAAGATTTCGGAACCTATTTCACTCTAAAATAAGGCGTTACAAGTTTGTTATTTTTTCTTGTATTAAAAGTGTATGTTTCGCTCCTTTTGCTGTATAAAAAAACATTATCGCGGATATATAAAATGTTATTCATTATATAATATTTCTTTGATTTTTAGGCCGTTTAATCACTTACCATCAGGTGCGATCACTGTCAAGCGCCAACTTACCAGCAATAAAAAAAGAAGAAACAGCACGAGGTTGTCACTGGGAAATGTAGCGGGTGCGGGCCTCGAGCCGAACTTCATTTTCCGGGCCGATATTCTTGTATGACACTTTTCATGCGGCAAATTTAGCCGTTAGAACTACGGCGCACTCACTTAGTGGGCACAGCCTGATGGTATGGATCGCAAGCGTTTAAGTCGAGTAGATGTGGTGAGCGTTTTGTCCGGTGTTTGTGTTGCCTTCTGATACGCCGTCTTCATCATCTGGATTTGATGGTGATCTAAGGAACTCACGAAGTTGGAGGGGCCCTGTCGCTTAAAGGTGCGAACCCGCGAGTTGTGATGTGAACGCCCTGGTCCGCATTTGCAAACATGTGTCGGACGAGCGTGCGCACCAAGACCTCCACAGTGGGCGTCCTCGTGTCTCGGTGTATACCATCGTATCTGAGGTATCTAGGAGCTCCTAGGATTAGGCGAAGGCTTTTATTCTGGACTACCTGTAGCCTGCACCTCTGGTACTGTGAGCAGAAAGAGGGGGCCGCATACGTTAGCAGCAAAGGAATGTAGGCGCCGTAGATCCTCAGCTTAGTACCAGTAACTTTAAGATGAGCGCCGGGTGCAACAAAGCTTTGGCCACCTGAGCCTGGCTCAATCTAAACCTACCACCTCGTTTTTCAATAACGCAATGCGTCATTGAACCTGAACCTTCATAGCCTGCACCCGCGCTACATACAAAATTAATTCCTAATTTTGGTTACGATATCTAATACTGCCTCGTCTTACAATGGCCACTTCGCCTTATAATGGCCAACTCGCCATTCAATAGCCACCCATTTAATAGACAACTCGCCATTCAACCGCCACCTCCCCATTGCTTTGTCAAAACGTGATTATCATTTGCCGCATGCTCCATAATATTCACGGATGCAATTTCACAAATCTCATCAATATCGTTTACCTCAATCTTTACTTCACTATACGAGTACGTGATTGACAAAGTTCTCGCGACTTTACCTATCAAAAGCTCTAAGGGGAAATCTTTCAACACTCAAAATTATCGTACAATTTATAACCAATTGAACCTCATCTAAAGCATCTGTCAAGATTTTCTATCACTAGTCACTAGCACGGTAAGAATTGATTTTATGAGCGACATAATGCGCTCTACTTGCCCATTAGCATGAGATGAAGCTGTCGCTATGAGATGCAAATTGATATTCTTACGCGTTTAAAAAGAAATACTATACTCTTTAATCGTCTTACTATATCCCTGATATAGGATAACCAAGTCTGTCAACTCAAAGTCCTGTGCAACCTATGGCTTTTAGAAACCCAGAAGTCCGAAACGAATTGGACACTAGTGAAACCAACCATATTCTGTAAATTTGTTTAATTTTAATTTACGGCACCAAGATAATAAAACCAGGAAAATCGTTCACTACTGATCATCGTAGAGCACGTGGTAATCATGGTAAGATTGAAAGGAGGTTAGCATTTCGAGCTGTCATTAATTTAGTTTTTTTTTTATAATATAGAATGCAACCGATTTTTTTTATGATTAATAGGCGTTTGGCTGCTATCTGATGTTAAGTAGAGATACAGTCTAAGGAGGACCGCGCTTGCCTAAGAGGCGCCTATTCACTCTGACTTTGAAAATATCTGGGTCGTAGGAGTCTAGGAAAACGGAAACCAGCAAGGCTTTCCACTCCTTAACGGTGCAGTCTTGCGGGATGTCTACCATGTACAGACGCCAACCGTTTCTTGTATCTTNCTTTTTTATGAATGAAATAAACAAAGCATTAATAATAATAGCTTCTTGGCTTGGGGACCAGAGCGACATCCTCTGATGTCCCTCATCGGAGCGGATCTCTCGCTGCTAAGTATAGCAGACGCCATGATTGATGAGATAAGATAGAATGCAGTTGCCTCTTTCTGCGAAGCCGCCATTTCTTTGAAGGAGGCAATGGAGCGAGAACCGGAAGCTGCAGTAGATACCGCTTCGCTTCGGAGGAGGAGGCTGGGTGCCAGGAGGCGTCTTTACGAACGCCTCTTGTCTCCTCATCTTGTTGTTTCATCCGGTAGGGTCAGGGTGAATGCGCAAAGGAGCTTCTGACACTCCTAATTTAGGGTGAGGAGGGCGTCGCTGGGTTTTAGTGGGTATTCAGGCCTTGCCGACGAATCCCACACTTCCTGCCTTGGCAGAGGTGCGTAATGCATTTTTCAGCGGAATAAATAAAAGGTAGCCTTATCGCTACCTTGCGATTTCTTCTAGAAATTTACATGTGAGATATGGTAGGTGGTATATAATAAAAACATAAATATATAATAATAATAATGAATCTCGTGCGAGCTGAGACAGAGAAAAAACGTAAATATCTGGATCTGGCGCACGAGATTACCGCCATGTGGGGAGTGGGATCCACTGAAACCATCCCGATCGTAATATCTGCGAATGGTCTGATCCCAGTCAGTCTCGCTCACCATCTGAGACGACTAGGGTTCCGGGGCAGTTCGCTCGCAGCAAGGATGCAAAAGGCGGTGTTGCTGGACTCGGCTAGGATAGTCCGGCGGTTTCTTAGCCTGTAGTCCTGATCCCCGGCCGTTTGGTCTCCCTGCCGGGGTTTATCCTCCGCCCGTTATATGTATTTATGTAATTGTTTATGTAGGTATATGTATTATTTCATATTTTTGTATACAAGTAATATTTATATGCAATAATATAATTCTTTGGTCAACGGGCGTGAGTGTATAAGTGGTATAATAATAATATTTATTTATTTGTCAAATGTGGTCAGTTGTAGATGTTACAATATACAATATAAGTGTCCATCACATTTTACCGTTTCCGGTGTACAAATTTTGTTCCTTTTTTAGTGTCTAGTTTTAGCAATATTACAAATCAAATTATATTATGGATAGTTAGGATGCATAATATGCAAAATAAAGTCAATCAATAATAAAGTTATACAAAAAATTTCCTAAATTAAAATTATGAAATTTTTAAGTAAATCTCTCTCTTCACACAAAATATTAATTAAAAAATCAGACTGATTCAAACATTAGTACTATTGAAATATTCCTCAACTTTACACTTACGTATCAATATCCGTTTATGTAAATTTGTATGAACTTATGTAAAAGTAAGCACACGAATGCTTCGTCTGGCAAATTATAAATAAAATTAATTTAAGTATTCATCTAGCGTGTAGAAAGTTTTTTTCTAACAGATAGTCTCTTAATTTATCTTTAAATTTGAAAAAGTCACTAATTGTAATGAGTTCAGCAGGTAGTTTATTATATTGCTTCGGTAGCATAATGTATACGCTGTTGCTGAATTGTGTAGTGCTGGATGCTGGTACTCTTAGCTTCTGTTTATGTCTATTGCTATTAATATTATTATATAGAGTGATGGTTTTTGTTACAAAGAGCATGGATTCATAGATGTAGAGACTAGGTAACGTGAATATATTTAATTCCTTAAAATATGGTTTACAGCTATCAGTTTGTTTAAGGTGACATATTGATCTAATGCATCTTTTTTGCGCCTTGAACGCAAGTTCACGTGCTGTGGAGTTACTCCAGAACATGATTCCGTATCGCAAAATAGAGACGACATATGCATTACAGGCAACTAAAAGTGTAGCTCTGTTTACAATTTTGATAACATGTAAAGTGCATATGAACACTTTTGAAGCTTGACACAAACTGATTCAACATGTGCTTTCGAATGTCTAGTTTTCATCTATTAGAACTCCTAACAATTTTATAGTTTTTGTTTCAGTAATTACTTGATTATCATAATGAATTTTTAATGTTGGGCGAACCTTATTTTTATTCACATATATCATTATTTTAGTTTTGTTAAAATTTAATATTAATTTATTATTTACTATACAGTCAACTATATCAAATAATGCGCTATTTATTTTTGTCTCAAAATTTATTTTACTATCGTCAAATAGTATTATATTGCAATCATCTGCATACATCGCCATTGGATATTGAAAAAATACGGGGAAAATCATTAATAAATATCAAAAATAAAAGAGGACACAAGTACACTTCCTTGTAGGATGCCACGTGGATTTAATAGCACATTAGATTTGTACGTTACTTCTAATTTAGAATTTTGGTCTATATTTTTAACGTATACTAACTGCTCTCTGAGGTTTAAGTAAGATTTCATTAGCTCGAGTACGTCACCCCTTATTCCGTAGTTGTGTATTTTGTGGAGTAATATGTTATGGTCTACGCAATCAAATGCTTTCTTTAAGTCCTTAAAAAGAGCACAAGTAACAAAACTTTTATCAACGTTGTACATTAATTCCTTTAGAAATTTATATATAGCCATATTTATAGTACTGTTTTTACGAAAGCCCATTTGATGCTTAGAAAATAAATTATGTTTATCAAAATAAGAGTAGAGAGCATCGTAAATAACTTTTTCAAAAACTTTTGAAAATATGGGTGTAAGTAAGAGATTATATTCCATAACTGGCGATATTGTATCTAATAAACGAACTTCATTATCACCGGATTCATTTATTATTTTTAAACACAAATTGGTAGCAAGTTTCCAAATGTTGTATTTTTTAGAATACTGAATTTCCTGCGATATAATTACTGTCAGTTCATTCTCTTTAAAATAAAAAAAAAACTAAAATAATTGTTCTAATTTTCGAATTATTCGAATCGAATATTCGCACACCCCTCCTATTTAAACACAATACCTTAAAGGACATATTCTTAATACAACAGATATTACAGTAATAAATAATTTACCTTCTCTGTTATATATTTAGAACCTATACACTTGATGCTTTATACGTAGGGGCTGTCGTAATATTAATATATAGTTCTTCTATACTATGTATGTGGCTACTGTCCTCAAACGCTGAACCAATTTTAATATATTTTGAGTGTGTTCAGGTGAATTTGAGAATATCTTATATCAATAATTAGATCCGATAAGGAAATGAGAGGTCTTAAGACCACACGACTTAAGTAAAACACATATGTCGGAGAATAAGAGAGAAAGGAAGCATACAGGATAGGGCCGTAGGGTTCTCCGCCGACATCGTCATTAATGGCATCCACAATTTTTATATTGTGGGCGTTTGTTGGGTAATGTTGGTGCAATCAAACACTTTAGTAATTAACTCAGATTATAATGTTCAATCACTTAATGTTCCCGATATCAATTTACACAAACTCATTAAAAATAATAGCTAGGAACGTGACTGTTTCAAAAGTCGACCGCACCAGTGGGTCGTCACCCAAGAACTGCGGAGAGACGCGCGCCGGACTGCCACTTATTAACTCTACCCCAGGCCGATAGACAGATGGCGCCAGCGTTCCACAAACTTATTACACACGGACCAGCGATCCACAGACTATTGCACTCTGACATATATATGTTTAGTCTGATCATAAATACTGTTGCAATTAAAAATGAACAAAACATTACATTTGAATTTGGGATCTGTAATTTTTATATGATGGTTCGTTGAGTTTCTCATTTTTGCGCCAATACACTGTACAATATTTTGTGATATTAAAATGGAGTGGGGTGGTAAAGAGAACTGAATCGCAGTTGTTGTAATACACAAAGAAGGTATCGAGCCAAATGCAATTTTTGAAACTCTCCATACGCATGCTATTAGTAAAATGTTTGTATACCGGACTATTAATAGGTACAATGAGACCTCTTCTACTTGTGATATAAAAAGATTTGTCCATCCACGTAGAGTTCGTACGAAAAAGGCGGTGAACGCAGTAAGGGAAAGAATTCGAAGAAATCCTGCCCGAAAGCAAAAGATTTTATCTCGGGAGATGAAAACAACACCTAGAACCATATCGCGTATTTTAAAAGATGACTTAAGAAACGTACTGGTTATTTCTTAACTGATAATTTAAAAAAAAAAAGGGTGACAAAATCGAAATATTAAAGCGGTACGCAAAGGGAGGTCATAGAAAACAATTTGTTTACGGATGAGAAAATTTTCACAATTGAGCAACATTTTAACAAACAAAGTTACCGTATTTATGCTATAAGCTCTAAAGAAGCTTCCCAATTAGTCAACAGAGTGCATCGTGGGTACTATTCAGTGTCAGTGATCGTTTTTTGGGGCATTAGCTATGAGGGAGGGACTGAGACATACTTTTGAAACAAAGGTATCAAATCATCGGCACAAGTGTATCAAGATGCCATTCTTGGGAAGGTAGTGAAGCCCTTTAACAACACCATGTACAATAACCAAGAGTGGTCCTTCCAGCAAGACCATAAAGGTCGGTCGGTCTAAGCACTCTTGGTTGGAAACAAACGTTTCGGACTTCATCAGAGCTGACAACTGGCCGTCGTCTAGACCCGATTTTAATCCGTTGTATTAAGATTTATGGTTAGTTTTAGCGAGTACGGCTTGCTCTAAATGTTATGAAAATTTGGAGTCTTTCAAACAATACGAAGGATTGGCATAGAAGAATTATCCCGTGGTAAGAGTGCGTGCTTCTATTGATTCGTGGCCTCAACGTTTAATGGACTGTATTGCAGCCAATAGAGACCACATCCAATAAGCTTTTTATATTTTAATTGAAAAACACACTGTAAAAGTAATAAATGTTATTTGCAATAGAAATGTTTTTCTTTGTTTATGTATTTCTGGCAAGACTATATATATGTTTATATGTGTATAAGATATACAATAATATAGATATATTAATTTTCTACAAATATTTATATTTAATATTTTCGCTGTCCAGTCATCTCTCCTGATCACACTTTTTGTGAGGCTCTTGTCAGAAATTCACCAGTTTACTCCTCAAGTCAAGCGTTCATAATCAAGTTTTGCTTTAATAATAGATAAATAAATAAATAGAGTAACACTGAATAAAGTACTAAAATTAGGCGTTGGTTACAGTATTTCTTAACTCTCTAAAATAAGGTGAACCATGATCATCATTGCCGTATACTTCATTGCTGAAAGTCATGCCTGCTCTGATATGCCTTAGTGGCTACATGGACGAGTTGCTTCCATTTCTCTCTATTCTCGGCTTCTTTAAGGGCTGTTGGAAGCGCAAGTCTCGTTGTCTTCTTTATTTGATCGACCCTTGGCTTTTCCTTCACCCCTTCCTAGCAAAACCAGTTTCTCCAGGCTATTCTGGCTGTGTTAGGGCGTTATGACCAAAATAGTGGAGTACTCGTTGGTAGCAAGTGGTAGGTAGCCTTGTTGTTTTGTTTAGTTGTGTAAGGGTGGATGTATTTGTTCTTTAGGTATATATAGTCCTGGAATAAAAGCTGTCAATCACATTTTTTTCTATATCAACTATAAGTGCATTTCGCTCTTAAAATCGCAACATGAATACAGTGTTGAATACGAATCGCTAGTCTCAACATGCATTTGACATCAAGTTGACATAGTTGAAATACTCGATTATGACAGCAGGCAATTCCCAGTGCACATCTGTTGGCACAGGCAACGTGCCAGTTACTCGTGAATATTACACCGCGTTGCGAGTTTCACGGGATACCATTGGTTTTACACATCCTGGCCTCGAAGTAACAAAAATTCAGTTTCAATTACTTACATCGCCATCTTTTGTATTTAAATAAAAAATTTATAAAATATATATAAGGTAGGTTATCTAAGGTAGACTTTTAATATGTTTGACAAGGTTCATAAATCATGGAAACTGTCTGCTGACTAAGAAAACATGTTTAATAGTTCCTCTTGTACATACAAACATATATAGCAACACGCCTCATTCCTATAGGGGTAGGCAGAGACAACATCCTTCCACTTGCCACGATCCTTGCATATCTCCTGCGTTGGTTTAGAGTACTCTTGACTTGGCCCTTATTTAAAATGTCCTGGATTTGATCCAGAAACGTTCGCCTTGGTCTTACCCTTGCAACTTTCGCAGTCACTCTTGACTCATAAATCCTTTTTGTCAGTGTTCTTTCATTCATTCTCTCTACATGTCCGAACCATCTAAGCATACCTTTCTCAATTTTAGTCACTACATCTTCTTTGATACCACTACGTTCTCCTATCACATCATTTCTTACTCTATCACAGTTTTAATCCACACATACTTCTCAACGCTCTCGTCTCTACCGCATTTATTTTACTTTTGTGAATCTTCTGTCATACCCAACTTTCACTACCATACATAAGTGTTGACACCAACACTCCTGCATGCACAGCCAGTCTGGCCCTTTGAGACACTCTCTGGCTATTCATAAACGCGCGCCGTGCACCATTTACCATATTCCCTGTAGTTACTCTCCTTTCAATATCACTTTTACATGTTCCATCCTTTATAAATTTAGATCCCAAGTATATAAATTCTTTCACCTCTTCCACTGGTTCCCCATCTATCACAATATTGCCATTGATCATAGATTCGTCTCTCTCAAAAAGCATAACTTTCGTTTTGTTTCCGTTCACTTTCATTCCTTTCCCTTTCAAAGCTTTATTCATAATATTTACCATCTCCTGTAGCTCATTAGCGGATTGCGCAAGTATTAGTTGATCATCAGCGTAGAATAAACATTTTATGAGTAATTCATTCATTCTTAACCTATACATACTTTCTTTTAAATCTGTCAAACAGTTATCCATGAATAGGTTGAACAGCCATGGTGACACAACACATCTCTGTCGAACACCTCTTTCGACAGGAAACCACTACGTTTACTCCCCGTTTATTCTGACACAAGCACTAGAACCCTTATAGAAAGACTTCAATGCTTGAATCAGATTACCGCTCTCCCCATACGTAGATAACGTTGACCACAGTTCATTCCTCACCACTCGATCATAGGCCTTTTCTAAATCTACGAAAGCGCAATACCGTTCCTCTTGTGACATATAATATTGAGATTTTTATATTATAACGGAAGTATTATATACAATTATATATGTGTCGGAGTGCAAGAGTCTGTGGAACGCTGGCGCCATCTTTGTGTCGGCGTGGGGGCAGAGTCAATAAGTGGCGGTCCGGCCCGTCTCTCGGGAGTTCTCGAACGGCGGTCGGCCGGAGTGGTCGACTATTGAAACTGTCGCGTTCCTAGCTATTATTGTTAATGAGTTTGTGTAAATTGATATCGGGAACATTAAGTGATTGAACATTATAATTCGTGTTAATTAACAAAGTGTTTGATTGCACCAACATTACTCATGAACGCCCACAGAATAAGAAATTAAATAATGGATCCCATTAACGACGACGTCGGCGGAGAATCCTACGCTCCTGTGCTTTATACTTCTCCGTTCTCTCATATTCTCCGACATATATAATTGATTATACTTGAGTTTTTTTTATATAATTATAAAAGACAAACGAGCTGGCGGCTCACCTGATGGTAAGTGATCACCGCTGCCCATGGACACCTGCAGCACTAGAGGAGCTGCCGGTGCGTTGCCAGTCATTTTTGTTAATCTATATTTGGGGCAATTTAAGAAATAAGTAGTGGTTTATCCGAGATCCCAAGAGCAAAGTAGGAGTGGGTCAGTCTTAAGTCCAAAGGTTGAGTGAGCCGCTGGCGCGGGAAGGGCTCCCGATCCAATCCACTGGATGACCGGTGGGTTCCACACCGGTCTCCCAATCCCGCACGCCAGTCATCCACTGGACTTTCAACATTGGCGGTGCGACAGCCAGGCTGGGAACCAACGGGCGGCCAGCGTACAACCGTTTCTTCGGATCTCCCTGGACCCCGTGCCATTGCATCACACCCCTAGGATCAAGAGTGACTTGACACCTTGATGGACCTCGCGGTCTCCGATATTGCACCAACTCAGCGGGGAAAGAAGGGAATAACTGGCTCTCCATCTGGCAGTGGGAAGTTCATACTTTCGACTGGAATAAGAATGGAGGATGGTTGGTAGCCAGGCAGGTATGGAAGTATTCTAACACCATGCAATGGTTATTCGCCAGAGCCTCGTTAGTAGTAGAGCTGGAAGCATCACGGGCCGGTGAGGATGACTTTGGTCATGAAAGTGACATTTTCACCACTTACTTCCCAAAATCTGACACGAGTCTGACATGATTCCCACAAGGTATCTAATATTATTCCAAATAATAACTTGGTTTTATGTTATTTAAAATAAAAAAAAAACGATGTCAATACGTATTTAAATAAGATAGCATTATCAAAAGGCATCTTTCTTGGTTTTTATCATGCTGATAAAACTTTTTCTTTGAAACGTGTATATTATTCGATCTCCTACTGCAGCACTTAGTACGTATACGTATATAATTGGTGGTCAGATAATTTAATTCTAAATTTAGTGCTGATCGATTAATATTGTAGGACAGCAACCCCAAAAAAACCCCGACTCAGAATTTTTCAATTTACTTATTATAATTATTTTGCTTTTTTCTCATCATCCTATCTCTCGCTTGTTTCTCCAAATCCCCCTGACAACAACTTTTTCCTTTTCATTTCTTTTTCCAAAATGTTCCCAGCCGTAAAGCTTTCCCATTCTAACCTTTTTCGCAATCGTTTCGTAATACTTTTTATATTTTATACAAATAAAACTTGTTACAATTATTTAAAATTAATGTTACCGTTCAATTTTATTGAGTACACTGAATAACATTCACACCGACATCATTCTGCACTGAATGTAATTTGACGAGATTATGACAGTCAGGTTCAAATGACGAGGGGCCAATGTGACGAGCTTATAAATTTTGAACAAAAGTGTGAAATTTTTATTTCAAATTGTCCTTCATATGGATGTAAATTTTACGCCTTAAAATTTTGTATTGGGTGACCTCGCAATACAATGTCCACTATGCTCGTAAAACTTTACAGTGGTCATTTAACTGAAGGTCGGTACAAACGACTTTAACTTATGTTAAACTTTTGTTACAAACAATTATATATAAAAGTAAGTAAAAGTAAGTAGCAGCCCACTAACGTCCCACTGCTGGGCACAGACCATCACGCTGCCCGTTGCGGATTGGCAGGCATAGTACACAAAGTGTACTCTCTATTCCTTCACTCTTATAGTCCAACGTGACGGCAATCCGACACGACCAAAGAGTGATCAGGCACAGGACCGACGGCATAGCGTGCTCTCCGAGGCACGGGGGTGGATCGCACCGCCAACTTCCCAACTTTAGGCAAATATTGAGAAAATCTTAATAGAAAACTCAATATCGATTACGAACTGGCCCGACCCGGGACTCGAACCCAGGACCTCATGTCTGTAGTCGAACATGCTAACCACTAGACCAATGAGGCAGTCCTAGACAAATGAGGCAATTATATATAGTAAAGCATAATAGCACTCCTTGTTTGAATATTACCAATTCATCCTGATTCCTCTATAACTACACAGGCGATTGACTTAAAGTTTATAATAGCATAGTGACTCTTTTCGCGGTGTTAACCGTTGTGGTGATGAAGACCGTTATAAAATTTTGATTAACCGTTCTCCTTTGAAGGACGAGGCTGGGCGGAAGGAGTCACCATAACAAATGCCTCTTACTTCTTCTTTAAACTACTTTGTCGGTCATAATCTGGCTTGTCAGAGAGAATGTGTTAACGAACTTATGACAACGTCATCTCAGATTGATGAAGGTGCCGCTGGGTATTGTGGCCTAGCCAGTGAGTCCCACATTTCCTGCCTGTCTAAACAAAAATCATTTTCCATTTTCCAGGGCAAAAAAGCACTTTTAAATTACATTTTTTTTATTATTCACCTACGACTAATGACGATTTTAAACAACGACTTATCGTCAAGGTTACAAGGGTTCATTCTCTTCTCAATTCTGAGAAGAATTAGGTATCCTTTCTTGATCAATATAATTCGAATTAATTTTATTCAACTTAGAACAATGTCATGCTTTTTGAAGTGAAACTTCTTTAGACGCATGAGGGTAAACTTTTTACGGATAAAACACGTGATTAGCGTCACGAAAATGTGCAGTACTGATGCTAATTCGTTTGAAGGTTAGGTAATTTTAATATTTACAAATAACATGTCATTTAACTTGCCACTTATCATTTAGTATATTTTTTTCATAAAATATGAATTTAAAATCTTTCATAAATACAATCTTTTCTAAATATTAAATTCAAATACAAAATTTACTTAATAATTTCTAATATTGACAAAAACACGTGGTGGTATTTACAATATTTTTCATACATACATCACGCGTCATTCCTATAAGGGCAGGCAGAGACCACGTCCTTCCGCTTGCCACGATCCTTGTATATCTTCTTCACTTCTTTCATTCTCATTAAACCTTTCATACAAGTTAGTCGGTTTAGAGTACTCTTGACCAATCAATCCATTCAAAATTCTCAACGCTCTCATCTCTACCGCATATATTTTACTTTTATGCTTCTTCTGCCATACTCAACTTTCACTACCATATATAAGTGTTGGCATCAACACTCCTGCATGCACAGCCAGTCTGGTCCTTTGAGACACCATCTGGTTCTATTCATAAAGGCGTGCAGGGACTATTTACCACATTCCCTGCATTCACTCTCCTTTCAATATCACTTTCACATGTTCCATCTATTGTAAATTTAGATCCCAAGTATAAAAATTCTTCCACCTTTTCCACTTGGTCTCCGTCTATCAAAATATTACCATTCATCATAGATTCAGCTCTTTCAAAAAGCATGACTTTCGTTTTGTTTAAATTCACTTTCATTGCTTTCCTTTTCATAGCGTCATTCATAACATTTACCATCTCCTGTAGCTCATTAGCAGGCGATGCAAGAATTACTTGATCATCAGCGTAGAGTAAACATTTGATGAGTAATTCATTCATTCTTAATACATACACACTTTCTTTTAAATCCGTCAAACAGTTATCTATGAATAGATTGAACAGCCATGGTGACGCAACACATCCCTGTCTAACACCTCTTTCAACTGGAAACCACTCCGGGTACACCCAGTTTATTATGACATAAGCACTAGAACCCTCATAGAGAAACTTAAATACTTGAATCAGATTTCCGCTCACCCCATACGTAGATAACTTTGACTACAGCTAATTCCTCACCACTCGATTGTAGGCCTTTTTCTTAATCTATAAAAGCGCAATAATCTTTTTGGTGTTTAGGCAAACATTTTTCAGAAATGCAGCGTAAAGAAAAGACCTGATCTGGACATCCCATTCCTCCTCTAAATCCTGCTTGTACGCCCCATATTTTTTCATCAATTTCATTAATCTCCCTATTAATCAATATCTTTGCAGACAATTTTCCGACGGCACTAAGAAGGGTGATACTGCGGTAATTTTTGTACTCCTGCTGTGACCCTTTTCCTTTATATAGAGGGTAATTACGGCCTAGCCCCAATCATTTGGGACTTGACCTTTCTCCCAGCACGCACTGAAAAGGCAGTACAGCTGATCTGTCACAATACTGCGGCCAGCCTTCAGCATCTCTGACACTCTGTCATACCCAGCAGCCTTACCTGATTTCATTCCTTTTGTCGCTTTTATAATTTCATCCAGACTAATATCGTTATCATTTATCTCTCTCTGCTTCATTTCTTTTAAACAAACTTTCAAAATGATCCTTCCATCTCTTCAACATCCATTCTTCCCCTGTTATTATACTTCCATCGAAACTTCTGATTTTACTAAACTCCGAGGTAGTAGATTTCCCGTGGGCAATTCGTATTGATATCCAGAAAAACTATTTGTTTGATTGAAAATCATCAGAAAGTCTCCTATCATACATATATCTGCATTCTTCTCTCCTTTCTCACAACTTCTTTCATTATTACTTTCACCCCTTTGTATTCGCTTCTTGCCTTTTTCTACATCATCATTCGTTGCCTTTTGCATTTGGTGGTTAGCTTTTGTAGCCCACCAATCTGACAATGCTTTCTTCTTTCCCACGCGGCTGCTTGAACACTTTTGCCCATCCACAGAATCTTCTCCTTTTTACCTTTCCTACTTATAGACACTCCACATACATCAATAGCAGCATCAACCATGCCATCTTTAAATTTACTCCATAAACTTTCAAGCTCATTCTCTTCGTCTTGACTCTTAAATCGCTCACTCAAACTTTTAAGATATTTTTCTCTAACATCCTCTTCTTGTAAGCTCTCCACTTTTATTCTAGATCTAGAATGCTCAAAGTTTTTTTCTATAGCGCCACCGATTAAAAATATTACCGATTCGGGCGACAACCAGATAGTGGTCAGTATCGATGACGACCCCGCGGTATACTCGAGCAACTAGAATTTTTTTTTTCAGTTTTTCTTCCACAACTACAAAATCAATAATACTAACTTTTCAGTTCATTTTTAAACATAGGTATCATAACGTAATATATCGTCGTAATTCATTTCATTGCACCGTATTCCCATGCCTTCAGGAACTATCTTGGTGACACCCCTGGTACAGCTAGTATTCTAAAAAATAAATTAATATAAAATGTTTTTGCTTCGGGCGCTTCTTGTAATTTTCATTAGTAAATTGCATATGTGCGGTGTGCGACACTGGGCTGGTTATTCGAAATTCGTTAGGAATATCGCTTTTAACATTATTGAAACCAGTATCATTTCCAATGTAATTACATTTGATGACTTTATCACGGCCTCAGGGTTTACATGAGAAGCGAAAAGTGTGTTGCGACTACAAATTTTAAACAGTTGTATAAGAGCATGACATGTTTATTGCAAATCATGCATGAAATATAGTAATCATAATTAATAAATTTATTTACATATCTTTTAATTTTAATGATAACAGGTTGGCAATTGTCTGTGGTCTCACATGATGGTATGTAATGATACAGTACAACGATACGCAAGCGAGCTAAACTGGTAGAAGTATTTAAGCGCTATTATTTCTAGACATCGTATCCCAACATGTTTTTTTTTGCTAGGCAGCACGTTGTTACTGATAATGTGTTAACTAGACATGAAAACCTCTTCAGCCAAAAAAGAAAATGTAATAATTTTCCGAACATCTTCTTCCGGGCCTCGAACCCAGGACCTCTGCTAGCGAAGTACCTGCACCATCAGGGTATCGCGGCGTTTATTATTTCTATATAAGCACGGTATGTACTATGTACAATAAAGCCTTTTTAATTAATTGGCGATGCTACTTTACAACTCCAAAAATCATTTTAATGCTGTTTGTTGACTAGAACTGAAAATGTTTTGTAGTTTTGCAAAGTGTCAGTTAGAAAATTATGATAATTAGACAGTCTACTAACACTGTGGAGATCTGCTTAAATTAAATTTTCACATTAAGAGACTCGGCAGCTGCTATGATGTATAAAGATTCATTCATTAAGTTGCATGGAATATACATGCATGTTAGCTTTGAAATATTTGGTTTGTAGGTTTCAACTTACCCTTTGATAGAACATTTTGCATATTGCGAACTTCTCATATTAGTTTATATTACATGAGGTAATGTTAACTTAAAATAGTATTAAAATAAGAGGCTGCGGTTTCTATTTGCATTTATTTTATAACGTAATTTGTTTATGTTTGGTAACATATGCTATTCTAGATTCAAAGTAGATATTGATTTGTTTGAAAATATTTATTTTATGTGGAAAACTTTGTAATCTTGAATTATTAGATATATCAAAGCTGTGCGATATATTGTATGTCTACGATGTTATATTGTATTTATAGATAATTGGTGTCAGTTAAAGTTAAAAAAACGTATTGTAGTGTTATTTGTTTAGTGGCTTTTTTATTCTAAGTAGTAATTTAGTAGCCTGTTTGTTCAGATATAGACTGTGAAATGCTATATGTGAAACTTCGGAAAAATAAAATTAACGTTATCTCAATATATGAATGAGAATTACCAGAAATAATTTTAGTCTTACTCGTATAAGTATTTTTCATATTCGCGCCGCGCGAAATTCAACATTTGTTTCAAAAATGTAAAGAAATGTCAAACATAGATATGAATACCTTCCTTGTTTGAAAGTATCGGGCTAGAATCTTGGCAACATAGTTCTCTGCTTGTTATAAAATTAATTAACATCTTGCAAACTTCGTAACTTTAAAAGGGAAATGTTTAGATGAAATCCTACTATAAAGTCGTCAAGGTGAAATTAGTATAGCAGACTTATCGCTCTTGTCTACCAAAAAAAGAATTAACTTAAAATATTGCTCTAGTTCATCAGAATCATTATCGTAATCAGAGCACATTTATTTTCAATTAGTAGTAATTTATAAAATTTTATGTACATAGGCTATTTACATATAATAAAATGAACTTGTATCTGTTGAGTTTCCTTTCCTCCCTGCACTGTAGTAGTACTTTCAGCATTTGTACCCGTCACTTTTGTAATGAATCCATTGGGCCATCAGGGCCTTTTCAGCATTTCCGGGTTCTAATGTTCATAGATTTTTCAAACTATGTACCCCGCACTTGTGGTAAATTATCACTCATTCGATCCGTCAACACGCTCATCACCGGTAACTCCATCATTGTCCAAGTGTGCTGCGTTTACTTATGCATATTGTACAGTCGAATGATTGCGACTGAAAATGTGGAGTACCCCAAGGAAGTATCCTTGGACCTGCACTCTTCCTTGTATATATTAACAGTCTTTGCAATATAAAGTTACCTAAGGGGCAAGTGTTCTTTTGCAGATGATACAGCCTTGGTTTTTAAGAGTAAAACAAGAGAAGAAACCATGCATTATGCACAGATGGGATTAGATAAAGTTACAAATTTGCTCCATTTTAATTTGCTTAATCCAAACTATAAAAAAACAAAATACGTTACATTTTCAATTTTGCTTTCTACACAATCAAATTATATTACACATAATATAACAGCCCATTCATACATATGCTTAAACACTCACTTAACAAAATCGTGTTCTTATCCTTTACTTGAGAGGTCACCTAAAATAAAATATTTGGGAGTGACACTTGACAATCGTCTTTCATTCGTACCTCATATTAATTTAATATCAAACCGTGTACGAAAATTAATTGCTATTTTTGAAAATATGCATGTAGCTAATGCCAAACTTATAAAATTAATTTACACTACACTCTGTCAGTCTATATTACCTTATTGTATTGAAGTATGGGGAGCGGCGGAAACCAATTTACTGGAACTAGAAAGAGCGTGCAGTTTTGAAGGTTAGTCAGCTTGCCTAAACTAATGTTTAGGCAATCTATCCATAATTTATACATTGATACTCAGGTTTAGACAGTGCGACAAATATTTATCAACACCCTGATCCTTTATCAACATAAATTAGTACGACCCTTAGAGATTGTTCAGGATGATAAGCGTGGCAAAAATATTTTTAGCATACTAGTAATACACACGTTCTCGTACATCTTTTTAACACCGATTTCTATGTTGGCTAGAAAAGACGTTATACAATAAAATGTATAAAATGAACAGATTTAATTGTAAAACTACGGTTACAAATTATTTATCGTAACAAACGTTTATCATACGACGAAACAGAAAGTTTACTATCAGACGTAAGATAAATTAATATTTGTTAAATATAATTAAAATTCTATATTATACAATAAATAAATATTACCCACAAAAACGGTGTACAATCCCATACACATGCAGTCACTAGTACTCATCCACAGTCACAAACACACTCACCCACCCACACACGAAGTCGCACGCACACGTGCGCGCATACATACACAGATTCACTCACATACACACACCCTGTCACATATTAACTCAATCAGACACATACATTTCATTTTTTTCTTGATGCTCTTTATTTAGTTACTGTAAGCAACTCACTATTTGTTAGTAAGTAGCACAATAGTTTATAAAAGAGGGAAGGCAACTAATGCCTATAGTACAGGCAACCTAGTTTTGGCATCAGTCATCATCATCAACCAACCATCTTATCTGTACCGTTATATCAAGAAATATTGTATTGATCCATAAATGTTTCATATAAGTTGTTTACCAATAAAGATTTATTTATTTTAAAAAAATGCTATAACGAATAGTCCCCTTATTTGAAAGGTTGCCTAGATAAGAAAAAAATTATATTATGAACTCATTCAGATGATATATTTATCTTAGTAAATATAACACACAAGATGCATGCGTGCTCTTGTTTCAGCTAGTTTTTTGTATGCATGACGACCTTCTTTGTACGCCTTTTATATCCGAGAAACTAATCATGAGCTGCGTTGCTATCCGTCTTAGAAGAAATACGGGGTTCACACTTGAAAGTAGCTTCTATATAACTATGATAAGAAATTACTGTTACACAAAGACGCACTAAGGAGCATGGAAACTGCAATATAGTCGCACTAAGAATTTGACGGTTGTTTTGCTTAGCATAATATTTAACAATAAGTTATGAAGATTTTTTAACTATACCCAAATTGAAATAGTGCACAACTTTTTAATTTTATATGATCGGTTCTGAGATTATAACTGTTATAATATCGAAGTGTTCTTATTAAATGAAGATTTCTGCTGGAATTATTTGCCCGAGCGATGCAACTGTTAGGTATCGAATTTCTCTGAGGTCAGCGTCTTACATTTAACTATGTCCGGTCGTGTCACAGCTCGTTAACCAGTTTAAGTGCATCTGCTGGTTTCTGCTAATATCATTAGAACTGCTCCTATTATTCATTTTCTATGGAATATTTCTTATTGTATACGGGCGTAGCTTTTACGATATTAAATTAATTCCGTTGATCGCAGAAATTTACCTGACCAGTCTAACTATAGTCAGCGACCACAGTTGACCTCTACCACTGTCAAAAATAAATCATGTCCGAGAAAAGTTTTATAATATATAGGATTTAGTTCAATAGGTTGGTCTTTTTTACATTGGTTGCCTTGTACAGGCTTAAATATTTTTTGTTTATAATTAAGATGAAAAGGAAAAATATCTAGGAGTAAGTGTTGGTGCTTTATTGTAAAATATTAAGCATTATTATGTGTATATATATAATATTGGCCTCACCATTGCGGAATAGCACTTTTATTGTATACTTAAACGATAAACACCACTGGGGGTGGTGAAACAACTAAATTACTATATTGTTATACAACGAGGTGCATATACATTGATACATTGATATAGTCGATCACAAGATTTTAAATATCTGAAAAACAATGCGGTATGACATATATGTCCCACTACAACAAAATAAACATGGATATTGTCCCATCAGAGCTCTGGCTGAAAAATATTTGGATTTCGATCCTCGTTTGAAATAGCCTGGAGACTTACCTCTATATACGAGACTTGTTTCTCCATATTTTTAAAATATGTCCGGCCGTTAGCCTGATATCTCAATCCTCGAAAGATGATACGCCGCATGTGCGCTATAAGCTGGAATTCTCCAGCCGTTAGGAGGTCAGAGCAAAGCCGGAGCTCATCGTCACAGGCGCCACTTTGACCACTTATTATTTTATAATATTAGAAAGTATCTGAACGTCCATGATAGTAGTGTCCTTCATCGGTAAGTGGTTACCATTTTCTGCTTATATATATATACGATAACAAAGTAGTCGGACTATTATCATTCATGGAATAAAAATAGATGAAAGAAAGGTTCATTTAAGTTTTTACATTTACCAATTGTTTCTTTTCCAGCGACCACTTCTCATTTGGGAGGTTTAAATAATGAGTTATGAGGTAGAATATGCTAGAAACTACAGACCAAATTCATTAATTGAATTGTATTCCACGGGTATAAATTAGAGTAAAACTGAAAAAAGCTTCTGGGAAAATGTCGTGGGTTAAATTTGAAAGAAACTTTTAAATATTTCCTAGGCAAATAGGATTTTGCGTGATACGTTATATTTCCATTAATAATATGAACATTAAATAGCGCTCTTTTTAAATTTGATTTGCAAATGTATGCTGCTTCCCGAGAATACTAGATTCATTTATGATAGAAAGTTGTCCGGAAGTTATAGATAACACAAGCAATTATTACCGTGAAATGAATTTTAGAATAACATTATGGTTTGAATAAATTATGATAGAAAAGGTCATATTCTTTCTACTAATCAATATTTTTGTTTTTCAGGTAAGTATGTGCATTATTATAGTTCGTTGCCTTGGGCTCTACCTGTTTTCGTTAAGAAGAAAAAGGTAAGTACAGCACAATTTATTTATAATACAATTACCACCAAAAAAACATACCACAAAATAATTTTAACTAATTTCGTTGTCTTGTTTTCATTATATGTAATAAAAAATATGACGAATACGATAACTTTTAAAGTAAAAACCAAATAACGTTTTTCGACGTCATATCACGTCGACGATATGAAATCACGATCTGAAACAGCCAATGTCCGATTTTTACACGAATGCTATTTCGTATATTCAATAGCTAATACATTACAAAAAAAATACTAAAATTTAATTATAGGGACGTCTATACCGTAAAACTAAGTAATACTGCGTATTTATAACTTTGTTTCATAGTATCTAGAATACCAGGAAATTGTCATAATTTTTTTATAGTTATTGTAAAAAAACGAACTTTTAAATATTACCTACCATAAAATACGAAGTCGCGATGAAATATTATGAAATAAGATTTTATTATTGAGGTAAATATGAAAATTATTGTTAGAAACTTTTATATTTAATTAGTTATTCAAATTTATTTAAAAATATTTTGTCTGAATTTTATGAAAAGCCTTGAGTATTCTATAGTCAATATTAGAATGGACTAAAATTACGTTATTTTGTCACTTAATCCACTTAGACGGTCTAATATATTCGTATATATCAAATTATAATGTATTATATATACAATTGTGCATACAAAATGATAGGAAGTGTCGTAGAGGTGCAATTTTTGGTATGTAAATTTTGAATTATTATATCTATTAGTATAGATGTACAATATTTTTTAATTGTATCATTTAACAAATTAAGTCACTTAAATTTGGTTTTCTTCATAAGTCCTAAGTGTAATTGGCATCTTTCCAACAAGCATCAGTAAAACGCTCATCGTCTGAAGTAATTTGAAAATTATTTGATAAATTCATTACGAATGGGTATATTTACAAGATGTCATATCACAGTATTATTAAAACATTTATATCCAGTGACATTTTAAGCAAAAAATATGTATATGTAGGATATCGACTGCTTAACAATTGTTTGAACGTGTATTAAAATTGTTCAAACCAAAATAACTAGAACTAGAGCTAGGAGCTGGAACGAGAGTTTTGTTTCTCGATATTTTATTGTAAACGACAGATAGTTATTTGCATTTAATATTTGCAAATATAATAAAATCAACGATGATAATGTCTGTTTGCATATAAAATTTGAACCGAAAAATTCTTCGACTTTTTTGTATTAAAAGATTTGTATTAAAATAATATAATTGTATTAAAAGATTTTGTAACAGATATTAAGACTGCGTATCCTCAGAATAACACAAATTTTCTCAACTCTTATTTATGTTTTCCATTGGATATAATAACCTGTACAATAAGTCGTCTTTTCAACCGCCCTTTTCCAATCTCTTTTGAATCGTCGACTCTGTAAAATACACTTTACGCGAATATCCTCTTTATAACATCTTTAGAATTGTGAAATTTGTTACCTTAGTGTCTGACGTTATTTAAAGAAGTTTCTGAAAATAACACTATGTTGGGCATAGATCAAAATAAGCCTATTTTATTCTAAGACCAACAGTTAAAATCACCTTATATTACATGAAATCAACTAGATAGTTTATATTACTATACATTAAATAGTTAATTAGTATTGAGGTGAAGACAAAGTGGCAGAATTAGTTCTTGAGCATCGGCATATAGAATTCCATGCTAATCCAGAAGACTGTGAGAAGTTTATTCAGCTCTTGATCATGATCTCAGAGTATAGCAAGAGATAGTACAGAGTAAGACAGTAACACGCTGATCAGGTATGTGGTAATGTAGCATTTAATGATTCCGGAGTGCAGTTATTCCTTGGCGGCACGTATTTATGTCTGTTACTTTTCGTAATAATATTTACTTATTGACAACACATATTAAAAAAGTTTTGCGATATGTTTATCGTGTATAATTACATTATTTAAATTATAAAATATTTAAAACGTAAATATGTAAAAATTTAATTGATGAGAGAGAGATATAGTTATATAACGTTGTATCTTCAATTTTGTTTCAATTCATTCTTAATATCTATACTTCTGGACACATCTATTGGCCCACCTTGCATTTTCAGCTTCGTTTGGTCCTAGCTAAAATTTTATAGTAGGTCGAGCAAAAAGTTTTGAACCTGGTACATTCATAATTTCATTTAATAGTCTTTTTTTGAATTTCGAACACAGAATTTAATGACACAAAAGACAATTTGGAGCCCGTTCGTTGTTAACAAACAATCGAATACTAAAAAAAACTTGATTTTATTGGTTTACTCGGATTTAATTCTTGAAAGTGTGATTTTTCTCATTGGTTTTGCAACAAACATTACTTATTCTTACCATTAAGGTAAGGTTCTATCAATAATCAATGGATACTTCGCCTGAAGTCGCCGCCCAAGCTGTGGCACTTATCCAGGCGGGACACAGCCAACGAAATGTGAGTGTTCAACTTAATTTAAGTCGATCTGCGGTCCGAAATGTTTATTCGCGGTACCTAGAGACTGGCGGCTTTGTTCGTCGCCAAGGAAGGCCACGATCTCGGGTCACAACTGAAAGGCAGGATCGATTCATCGTGACGACCAGCTTGAGAAATCGTCACCTTACCTCCATTGAGATACAAAACCAACTTCGCGACTTCCACGGAGTATCTGTGAGCGCTCGAACAGTTCGGAGAAGGTTAAAAGAACGCGATATGGTACCACACAAGCCAGCTAATGGCCCCAAACTAACGCGAGCCCATCGAACAGCGCGCCTTCATTTCGCGCGCACTCATTTAAATTGGACTCAGCAGCATTGGAGCCGTGTACTCTTTTCTGATGAGTCTAAAATTGTGTTACATGGCAATGATGGAAGGAAGAAGGTCTACCGACGTAAGGGGGAGCGTTTTGCACAATGCTGCTTTGAAGAGAGGGTTGCTTATGGCGGTGGCTCATGGACTGTCTGGGGCGGTATATCCGCGAGCGGTAAAACTCAACTTGAGATTGTTACGGGACCACGGCTGCCAACATTAAATGCTGAAAGGTACATTCGTGAGTGCTTAGAACCTCACGTGATGCCATACGCGGACTATGTGGGCCCAAATTTCCTTTTTATGCATGATAATGCAAGAGCCCATACGGCCGGCATCGTCAGGGAATATCTTCGGGGTGTGAACATCACAGTTATGGACTGGCCAGCCAGAAGCCCAGACATGAACCCCATTGAGCACATGTGGGACGAGCTAAAAAGACTTGTTAGGGCTCGTCAGCCAGTTGCCCAGACGATGCAGGAGTTGAAAACTGCCATAGAAGAGGAATGGGAGATGATCCCCCAAAATTTCATAGAGCGGTTGATAAACTCTATGCCTAATCGAATGAGAGCTGTGGTAGAAGCCTATGGAGGCAACACGCGTTATTAAATTAAACATGTTTTTTATTTAATAATCAAGTGCCTTCATCAAGGCGCATACCCGACATTTTAGGCGTAGCTCCATGTCGTGTGGTATTCTGAATTGAAATTTAAAACATTACGATCAAAAAAGATGGTAAAAAGTACCAGGTTTAAAACTGCATCAATAGTTTTTGTTCAATCTAGCAATAATATTTCGGTAGGGGCCATCGAAACCTAAACTCTAAGGTGGGCCAATAGATGTGTCCAGATGAGTATTATTCATGATTTGAATATCTTCTAATTCTTAATATACATTAGTCTTCCTTTGCAATATTAGCCATAATATTTAATTGTTTGGCAAGAATGACAAAATAATATACACAAATCAACTTTTGTAAAAACATTTGGAATACTAGATACATGGATAGATACCATATGGATGGATAATACTCGGACGTATATTAAAGCAGTTTTCAAAACATGATTATCTTTAATGCTATTGTCACGCTTGTTTTAAAATATTTTCAATAGAGCATTTTACATATTTTGTATTTGTAATTTCAAAAATTTATTTAGAGAATTTACAAGGAAATAATATTAGCTGAAAGAAAAATAAACAAGTTCAAGGCACGCCTTTCGCCTCCAAGCCTTTAATAGATAATTATTACTTTCCGTCCTTTGTGTAAAACAATTTCTCGTTGCTATAAACAGAGTATATAGTTTTTATAGAAAATGCTTTAAAGTACTGTAAAGTAATAACATCGACTCATCTTCTTTGAGGGATCGTTGTTTGCATTTATAGACTACAGTTTAACAAAAATTTTTCTTAAAGCATAAAAACATTTGTGTGAACAAATTTTTTTTCTCAATGTAGTGTAATGAAAATTCCAGAGATTTTTATTAAGGTTTGTCAAATTAACTCTCTAGAAAGATAAAATTAAATTGCTAATGATACCTTAATTGAAAATATATGTTTAAATAAAACTGGCCCCTTAGTAAACAAAGTTAGTAAAGCAGTCCACAAGCTTCTGACTCCGATAGAGTAATACATTATGAAATTGAATTAGTCACTTGTCTGTACAGAAATGTCTATTTATGAAGTAGTAATAGAATTAAGGGATACCGTTTCCAGCCGTCACTTTGTAAACATCGTAATTGTGCAGCTCGCGAGATTATCGTGTTTAAAAAATTTCTACGCTCACTTTTTGAACTATAACAACATCAGAAAACATAACATAAAGTTCTGTGAATAATGTAGAGGTGCTGAATTAATGTAATCCTGGACATTTTTAATATTTTTGAAGTAAAATTCCGATAGACGCCTGAATAGAGGGTTATAATTTACATCAACAGTGTCATTACGACATATATCGCAGTGCTGCCAAACCAAGAATAAATAAACACCACTAACCATTACGTCCCGTTATGCTCAGTTTTTAATATACTAGAAAATGGATGCACAATTTCCATTTTTTTTGACAAAATGAAAATTGAAACAGAAAATCAAACAAAAGAATTGCAAACCTCTATAACCAATAAAACAATTGAGAGATTAGATGAAAAACTACAACCCATCTTAACAGAACATAAAATCTTTATGTCAAACAATAGAAAAGTCTTCAAAGATATGTCAGTCATACAGAATTTAAATGTGAACACCGACCATAGAATGGTTCGGGCTACATTGGGAGGGAAACGCTCCAAGGAAATCAAGACGATTCCATAACCAATACGATGTCGTTCAGTATTCAGGCAAAGCAGAGTTACTGATTAATAATCTCCAAACATCACTAAATAGCGAAGAATATCTACCATTACAAGAAAAATACAATAAACTACTACACCACCTAAAATCTACAACTAGAAAAACAAACATAAATAATAAGAATGAAATCTCACTTAAAAGTAAAGAAACTTAAAAGTAAACTACTACAGAAACGTAAGGAACTACTACAAGAAAATAAAACTATAGATAACCGTCAAAAAAATCAGAAACCAGTACAATGATAAATGAACAGCTACGAAGAGAAAGAAAGACGAAACGGTCTAATACGATGAAAATTATATAGAAAAACAGGAGGTATAAAAAAGGCATTAAAACAACTAAGTTGCAAAAGATGGTAAAAGTACAGGGAAGAGGTCCAAGGTACTAAAAACTGCTACAGAATTTTACCGAATATTTATACCAAAGCCAAAATTTGAGACAAGTCATAAAAAAATATGATGAACCAATGAGGAGTAAATACCTAAAATACTAAATGAAGAAACCATAAAAGCGATTAGTACACAGAAGAACGACAAAGCTCCTGGATCAGATCTCATCGACACAAACGAACTACTGAAAGTAACATTATCAGTTATCGCACCCAAGCTTACACACATATTCAACGTAATTATAAAAACCCGAAAAGATTCCCGAGGATTGGACTAAATGGACCATCATACTATTACACAAAAAAGGGGATAAAGAAGACATAGCAAATTACAGACCTATTAGCTTAATGTCTAATATATATAATGTATTTTCAAAAATTATACTGTTGAAAATTACCAACACACTTGAAGAAAACCAACCTAAAGAACAAGCTAGATTCCGTCGAAATTTTTCAACCATAGATCATTTGCACAATCTTAGACAAATATCACAAACATAAAGAATATAACAAGCTATACTATCTAGGGTTTGTTGATTTTAAGGATGCATTCGACACACTGGAACACGGGTTTATATGGGATGCTGTTAGAATGTATAACAAAATGTAACCTCTTTTTTGTATATATATTCTGACATTAAAAATAAAGTCAGTCGTTGTCAAATCATTGTGCGTATTATTACAGATGCACTGAAAATACAGGGTATACAAACAAAATACATACGAATACTCCAAAAGATATACACCAAGAGTACAGGACAAGTAAAATTAGAAACTATTGGTGAAGAATTTCCTATCAAGAGAGGCGTACGCCAAGGAGACCCTATTTCGCCAAAATTATTCTCAGCCGTCTTATAAATGATATTTAGGAATATAGATTGGATGACTAAAGGATTAAATATAAATGGCAAAAACCTGAACCACCTACGTTTTGCAGACCATGTAATTCTATTCTCCGAGAGCTCAACAACACTTGAAACCATGTTACAACAACTAGCAGATGAAAGTGTCAAGGCAGAGCTCACAATTAATTTAAATAAAAAAAAACAAAAATTATGTCAAACTCCCAGCAAACATAAAGAATAATAATGAATGGCGAATAAATACGTACGTACAGGAATACATTTATTTGGGACAATTAATATCTACCAAAGACTGAATGAAGAAGGAAGTAGAAAGTAGAATAACTAATACTTGGAAAAGATAATGGACATTAAGCGAAATAATGAAAAACAAGGAAATGCCGATGAAAGAAAAGAGGAAAATTTTTATATGTGTATTCTGCCATGCCTATATGGGTACCAAACGTGGGCAATGACAGAAAAACTTGTGAAAAAAATAAAAGTTTGTCAAAACAAAATCGAGTACAATAGGAGTTAGAAGAAAAGACCGAGAAAAATTGCAAGACATAAAAAGAAAACAATATTTAAGAATGCGTATATAACATTCAAGCAACTAAAATGGAGGTGGACAGGACATATGCAAAGAGAGACAATAGGAAAAGGGACAAAATTAATAACAGAATGGTATCGACTCGAACAGCAGGGAATAGAACGGAATGGAGAGCTTTCATAGGGTGTGCAGATCAGCTATTGTTGTATTATAGAATATACGACGCTGTTCCAGCTGAAACCCCAGCGACGTTACATCCATCAGAACAAAAAATACCTACGAGTGTAGCTATTAAAAAAGGTAAGTTAACTAGCAGCCTATTAACGTCCCACGGCTGGGCAAAACTTCCTCTCTCATACAAGAAAGGCCTTGTAGACCATAGACTCACCACTGTTAGTTGGCAGGCAGTGTTACTATGTAAGTTATATGGAAAGTTATTGTAGCTATTATTTTCGTCAAATTGTATCAAAGTTTTTTTTTTTTATTTTATTTTAGCTTTATTTTGGAAACAAACAGTACATTTTATACACAATAATAATAAAATATATGATAATACCTTACAACCAAAACAGTTTCCTATAATACAAATTTCTTATAATTACACGAAAAAGAGAAAAGTGAGTGCAGACAAAGCAAAACATACTATTTAACCTACTATGTAATCTACTTCAAAATATTAATCTTTATGAAGTAGACTATTATTGATATTTAGTTTGAATTTTGTGAGAGAGAGATGAAATGGGTCAAATTCAGAGAATAACATGTTGTACTGTTTACAGCTCCTTCTTATGAATGTATTCTCTGAATATCTTGTTTTAGAATGCGAAATATGAAACAAATTAGTCCTACGGTGAGAATTAATTCGCGGACAGATGAAATTAATTTTTGAAAGAAGATAAGGGGAGTCGATTTTAAAGCTCAAGAGTTTAAATAAAAATGTTTGATCTCGCAATACACGTCTATCAGCAGCAGAGAGGGGAAGATTAAGCTTGTCTTTTGTATGTGGTGACATAGATTTAAATTTAAGGTGTCTCAAGAAATGGTTATGAATCCGTTCCAGTTTATTAATATGGATCTTGTACTGAGGATTCCAGACAGTTGAAGCGTATTCAATAACTGTTCTTACAAAAGCATTATATAGAAGTGTAAGTGTTGAAGGTTGCTTAAACTCTCTTGATATTCTCAGAACAAAACCAAGCATTCTGTAAGCTTTAGTAGCTATATAATTTATATGTTCATTAAAAAGTACTTTGGAGTCCAATATTACTCCCAGGTCCTTTACCATTTTAACTCTAGATATATTTACGCCATTTAGAATGTAGTTAAAATTAATAATATGCTTTTTCCTTGTAAATGATATTAATTTACATTTATTTATATTTAAAAATAATGAATTTTGAGAGCAATAACTACTTAGAGAGGTCAAATCGCTTTGCATATCAATGCAGTCGTTTATGCTTTTTATAACTTTAAAGATTTTATTGTCATCAGCATAGAGTAAAAAATTTGATTTTTTAAAAACAGATGTTATGTCATTAATATATATATTAAATAGTAAAGGACCTAAGTGCGATCCTTGTGGGACTCCAGAAGGAACAGGGAGAAAAGACGAACAATAACCTTTTACAGTTACTGCTTGGCTACGATTATATATCACATTTATAAAGTTGAATCTCATTTAATAGCTGTACTTCATTTCTAATAACGGACATATTTTAAGTTTCATAATTTAATACTCCAAGCTTGGTACTATACTTAAGCATAAGTATTGCATAGCACCAGCAATTTTGCAATCTAAAATCTAATGACACGAAAATGCAGTTATAGACTCTTTTAGTGTCGCATTTGCATGGCCTTTATTTGACTTATACACGATATCATGGCGAATCGAACTTAATTCAGTACTGTTTTCCCAAAATATTTTCCCTTGTTTCATTGAAAGATCTTTTTGCTCTTTCCTCAGAACCGTATTATGTTGGTGTACATCGCTCTTTCAAGATTCATCATTTATAATAATTGAATTAACTCTCCAGTATCGTTTTACTTTGTGTTACCTATTGTCAAACACATTTATAAAGTTTTCAATCTGTATAAAAATATACTATACTTAACAATAAAAGTATCTAGTGTCAGAATTCTCGTAATAAAATTCCATAAAACTTGAAGGGAATTTCATAAAAAGAAAACAAAATCTCGCAGGTCCTTATTTATATTGCATTTTATGCAAGAGCTCAGCTCCTTAATAGCGAGCATTTTTAAGTTTTTTATGGGAAAAACTACGACGCTTTGCTCGGGTTTGATTTTTCTATTATTAAAATAAAAGCGACATTATGAAAAGCCTTTACAGGTGAAAAAAATACAGAGTAGCAGTCTCATATGTTCGAAATTAGTGTCTATGCTGAATGAAAAATTTCATAAAAAACAGATTTCGGCCGCGGATTTCACATAACCGTTGCGTGATAGCTCAACAGCGAAACTGAAGCAAGCGGAAATTTTTAATTTAAGCGATACTGTGCCACTATGAAAAAAGAGTAGTTGGGTACTGTGGAATCATTGCATTTACATCATCACCCATGATACATTTTTCAATGGATAAAGTTTTAACTTATTAATTTTATAAAGATAAATTAAAATAAAATTTATGTCCCATTTAAATATATTGCTGACAACGACAAGAAGCAATTGAATGCACATATAATGTTACGACTACTGTTTTGTACCTCCTTTTTTGGGAGAAAAAAAATAATTAGTGACATTTAAAGAAAAACTTACTAAATGATTGATAAACAAATACGAAAAAATTTTTGTGAATAGTCACAAATAAAAATGTTACAATAAATTAAATCACTTATGCTTATATATAATCAAAGATCTTTACGTATGCTCAATCAAGTTTTTGTCTATTAGCTGTTTTTCAACACTCACCATCCGAATCGATTCATATCGCAAAGTCGAGGAGGTAAGAGATATCTATATACGAGTTCGCATTGTAGCTTAATAACTCCAAGAATAATGTCTATATGTTATGTAGCTCTGCATGAACTTGTTGCGTCGATTTTGTGGAAAAATTTAAATGCAATATAACTTCTATACTACTTGTAATACTCAAATAAATTCATTATACAGATATTATAAACCTAAACACGAAGTAAATTATTTTGTTGTATACAACATTGGTAACTTCTGATTTGATTACAATTGGAGAAACAATGTGCAACGGCAAAAGGCGCGTTATGTTCTTCAAGCGAGTTTAAATATTTCGCACACGTAAAAAGTATTTTGCCAATACTCCTGAAAACCCCCTTTAAATAGTATGATGTAAAAGATCACAATAATGTACATGAAATCAAACACGGAGGATAACTTACCTCAAGAGCTTTATTAATATCTATTTCCTGATTTAAACTCGTAGACACTTTATGACAATAGATAAATGTGAAGCCAAGAAAATATTTGAAATGGTAATTCAAAGGCAACTTTGACTAAGCCACAACTCCTTTACTACATGCCTTCATACTAATGGAAATTCAGAAAGTTTATATTTTATGGCTTGGCTCCCATGCATACCTTGCTCGAGTTTCATACAGCAGTTAAATCGAGTTCGAGGCATAAACTATAAATAATCAAAGTTAAAGCCCTGCACATTAGCTCCATTAAGGTGATTTAAATTATAGGCGTTTATAGATTTTGATCTCTTTCCTGTTGTAATCTAAACATTCTCTCGTGCTCTCAATTTTCTGCCTATTATTGTCATCGGCAACTAATATTACACTAATGAGGAATTTGCCCGTTGTAACGGACTCGTCCGTACATAAATAATTATATTTATGGATTTTTCATACTTTCATACATATATAAAAAGAGTATAAAAATATATTATTTATTAATCATAAAATAAAAGTAATATATTAAGATTAAATAAGCAAATAATTACAAAATATTAGTAAAGTCGGATTCACGTATAGACGGGGCGCGTTCGTGTATTGAACCGCGCGGATCGTCACGACAGCCTCCGCGCATATATAGGGAGTGGTGAGCGGCGCGAAGCGACGCGGCACGGAGATGTCGCGAATGTATGACTGCATGTATTGTATGAGATTATGCGCCTAGCGAATAGAGGGACCGAATTTAAATATTAAAACAATATTTAAATTATAATTAAATATTATAAATAAAATAATAAATGTCATACATTACTACTGGGGCGATACACATATTAGTTGAGTTTATCTTGACTATTTCGAACGAGCGTGCTTCGGCATGCCTACAGTTGGTGTTGCGATCCTACCTTTCACTAGGAGAGGTTGGGGTTCGACTCCAGCTTATTATGGTGTCTTAAATGATACTTTATGGAGGTGACTCTATGAAGTAGTGTAAGACATCGTACTGAATATTACTTTGGTGCGTACTGGGGTCGTCTTGGGTTTCAGGCCTGTATTGATTTCGATCTTTATAGCGAGCCTCGCTCAAGGGCTTCCCCAGGCTGTTCGTCGTTAGGGCGGGGTTTCAGGCCTGTGGCCATTGTGTTACAGCGAGCCTCGCTCCACCTTGACGGCAGACAATCAAAGTTACTGTAGTTGTTTTGGGTGATACGGGTTGTGTTTCAGGCCTGTTGTAGCCTCGGCTATGGCAGTGAGCCTCGCATAACTTTGGACGCCTAGGACTCTAGAGTAGTGCTGGTACAATGTGGTTTCTGAAATCGAATTAAATTTAAAAGAATACTTTTGAAGTGAAACTTCTTTAGGCGCATGAGCTAGAGCCATGACCGAATGTTGCTAGGCGTTGCGATAGCTTCTGCGTAGCAGTGATGGACAAATGAACACTGATCTCGTGGGCTTGCTCACATGTGAAGTGTTCGCCTGTTAGGGACAATCTCTTAGCTTAGAGACAGATGTAATAAAAATGACATTGTAGCATGTCATAGAAATAGGGCCGCTGGTCGGGCCTTTATTATCAAGGCTGCGGACTAGCTTATAGACAGTGTGGCCTGCTGAACCCTATTGCTTTCCGTGGCTTGCCACGCATATATAATGAACTAATGCTTTTGTTGGATTGAGAGCTCAGCGACTGGACACTCTGTGTGGGTGTGAGGCCCCGCATATGTGGATCAACGACATATTATATTATTATACAACATTCCCACCGAGGTGGTGACATATTATACATCTATACAGTCGATCACAAGACTTAAAACATGTGATTATTATTATTATACCACGAATCCCACCGAGGTGGGGATACATACATCGATCTAGTGTAACATTGGACTTAAAACATGTGTAATATATGCGGTGTGGTCCGCCTGCCAGATACTCCTGATCTGTGTAATTGATCTGACAAGATGCGAGAGGATGGTTTATGTATATTTTTATACATATGAAAAAAAAATTATATTAAGTATTGATGAGTGAGGTCGATACAGTTACACTGTTCTATTAAAATTCAATACGTAATATCAAAATTAACTAACAAATGAATTAAAAGTCGATCCCTAAACATAATCTATGATCAAAAATGATCTTTGAAAGTGTTTGAAATAAGTAATTTTAATTGCTATAAAGGGTATGAAAAGCATTGTTACAACAACTTAATTTTTAATATTTTTTCCTTTTTATGTGTTAAGTTTCTAGTGCTAAGACATATACATTTTTACATAGCAAATAGTTGCACTAACTTTCTTTTTTTATTTTCATATATTTTAAGTATACATAAATTTTAATCACTATTAATTTAAAACAGGGTCGTTACCCCATGAATAGTATAGAAACAGTTTGGCGGTGCTTATGAACCCAGTCCCTCCTGGAATGTGACGGAGCCACGTTTTCTTTCTCCGTTTCTCCGCGTTTTTCGCATCTGGCAATAATTTAACTACAGTTTCTTGAAAATAAGCAGCAAGTGGTGTAATCACTTCTTGCTGAAGGAAATTGCCACCATGGGCGCCCAGTTACCGGCTAATATTATATTACTTTGATTGATTCAAAAGTATTTGACATTCCTTATATTAAAAATGCCAACTGTACTTTAATTGAAATAAATAAAAATTTTAACAAAAAAAGAACCGCCTTCAAAACAGATTTACAAATATATTAAAATGTTCTAAAAAGTAAGAAACAATTGCGTATTCTTTTATAGTGTTCTTCGTATTCTTATATTCGGAGTCGGCGTCAGCTATAGTTTATTGCATAAAAGTGTAAAGTTGTATACTAAGATGTTAGTCTAATATATCTGTATGTTATAAAACGGATTATGGACCTTAAGTCTGTAGTCGAATATGCTAACCAGTAGAACAATGAGGCACTTTGGCAGATGGACAATAGCAAAATCATAGATACAAAACTACATACTCGTACAAATATAATGCAGAAAATATAAAAACATGCACATCGTTATATTTTTACATAAATTTAAGATGTAAATAAGAATATTTTAACACAAAGTCGTTTAAACCTCAGTTGTACTTTAACAGAAATAGCTTTTTTTAATATTTTAAGCTCCTAATTATTAATTAAAACATTTATTTCTTATAAGAATTCTTGATTGATTTTTGATTGAATGAAAAAGATCTTGCGGTATTTCCATAACATTATTTATTGTTATATATACCTTTTAATGGTTGAATGGGCTACTGAAATAGATATCTGTTGCGCCATCTCCTGAAAGACTGAAAAAAACCAAACGTATACTTAACACACTACAAACACACTTCATACTGCCACCTTTTCTTGATTTTAAGGAACCTTAACCCAAGGTGGTAAATCATAAATCGCTTTAGACGGTGCTTTCCTTTGAATGCTCCCTTGTCTTTATAAAAGCTAGAGATGCTGTTGAGGAAAAGCAGGCAATCTCGTTGTTTAACGAAAAGCCTTTGTTTTTCTAAATTGCATTTGATGATGTCTCAAGATGCTGCTATTCCATTTCTTGTTAGTTGTGTGTAACAGTATCAAAGGACAATTAGTTGCAGTGTAGTTCTGCCAACATTTTTCCTCCTCTCAAATTTGTAGCCAAATTGAGATGCGAAACATTAAATAAATAATTTACCAAGTTCATGTGGATGAAGTGAAATCAGAGAAAGAAAATGCATTTATTTAATTGTTTTTGTAACAATACGATACCGTACACTGGAATGCAATGATATAGAATATAATAAACTGCAATGCAAAATAAAACACTTCAATTCGATGCAATACAATACAATAAACTGCAATGCTAATATATAGATATTATGAACTCGATATCTGACTTCTAGTAATTCTAAAGGAACTTAAAGAAGGAGACTTTAACGCTAAAATAAAAAGGCTATTAATGTTGTTGTTACAGGTGCGTCCATATTATGCAATTTTCATTCAATATTTTCTACTGGATAGAGATTTGGATTTTTAATTAGAAATATTTGTGTTTATTATTCATCACCAATATTAATAATAAACTTTTACTGATCATCGTTTTATAATTATGACGGCAGCGCAGTAATTCTCATATGACTTCAACAGTCTAGGCAGACGATATGTAACATGAGAAAAATCGAAGTCAGACGAGCATGTTTCAAAACCCTTAGTTATTTGTGCCATTACGAAATTATATAATAGTTTCTGTGACTTACTGCTAGCGACTTACGCCATCTAATTATTGTCCTATACTTCGAAATAATAAAAATACAACTGCGATGGCCTATTTTCGTTTGATGCCGAGAGATGGCAATAATAATCTCAACCTTCACTTCGTTGCATAATGTTACATTCTTACCCACACGACTGAATATTGAAAAACTTGTTTAAATCGTGTAAAATTTAATGAAAACCACGATGTCAACCACGTCATGTCCAATAGCTATTGTAGTGGTTGTGTTATTATATGGTTTGTAAAGTAAACCATATTTGTTGATAAATTTACTTTCTAATACTGAGGTGGAATTTTTGGAGGTATTTCCAATTTTAAAGTAAAAAGCAGCATTTTAGTAAAAACCCTGACGCGGTAACTTAAGTAGTAACAAAGATTTTACTAGGATGGAATATAAAGCTTTAATGCTTTATTACATTTATTAGACATCCAATTAAGATACTTCTTTTATAGCACTTCCAACATGTATTATTTTTATTTATGTTTTTTTTTTATTCTTACTTTACAAAATACATAATATGATACAATTAACCATGATAACATTATATCTAAACTTAACATTAACATAGATAAAAATAAAAGTAATTGAATTACGCTATCCGAAGTAAATGGATGGGTACCCATAAGGCAGCTTTACCTCTTTGGACAGCGTATAAGTATCGCTATCCGAAGTACCACCCGGCCTTAGGGTCACGGGTTTTTTTTTTTTTTTTTTTTTTTTTTGTCGCTGGGAAATGCTTTTGCGCACGCTGGATAGAGTGTACAGCTCCATCCAGGAGTGTGGGACTCAATGTAACCATAATACCCACTAAAACCCAGCGGAACCCTCTTCATCCGTATGGTGGACGCCAGATGTTCGCTAACGCATTCATCTCTGGCGCCCCGGATGCGTCCGACTCAAGGGTTCAAAAGAGGGGAAGCAGGCGCTCAAAATTGCGCCGTCTTATACCTCCCCTTCTCCGGCGGGAGTGAGGAGCATTGACCGCTCTCTGTCTTTGCCTCTCTAATGCCTCCTTTTGCAAAATAACGGCCTCGCAGAAGGAGGCAACTGCCCTCCAACCGGTCATGCTACCAAGCATAGCACCTACTATGCTGGGCAGGGAGAGATCGCTTCCAACCAGCGACATTAAGACGTGGCGCTGGGGGCCCCAGGCCGGGCATTCTGCCAATGTGTGATACGCCGTATCAACAGCCGCATCACATTCACGGCACGCAGGCGTCTCCTCACATCCCACAATCTGGTGCAAGTACTTACCAAAACAACCATGTCCAGTAAGCACCTGCACCAACCTGTATGTTAAAACACCATGCCCCCTTGAGATCCAATATTCCAAGTGGGGAAGAAAAGCCGCTACAGTGTTTGCGCCCGCTATAGGAGACCCGAGGTCCTCCCTCCATTTGTGAATTAGGGCCTGGTCGGATAAAGCCCTGATTCGCTGCATCTCAACATCATCGGGCCTTTCTCCTCTATTCCTTGCAGCTACCCGACACTGATATGTAGCTGCAAGGACCTCCGCCCGAATTAGCTAGACAAGATAAAATTTTTTTAAAAAAACCTTTTAGCCTAAAAACCCTACGGTCCCAATGTCTCCCCGCCAAATGGCACAAAAAAGTATTCTAAAGCAAGGCTCTCATATTTGCGACTCTTGGCGTTTTCAGCTAATGATGCCGCCGCTCCCGCTGATTTGGAGGTGGCGTCAATGTGAGATGTTGCAAGCGTATCAACACATGTAGCATCCCACACCAACGACCATCCTTTTTTCCAAGGCATCAACAACATTCAACACGTGCAATTCTATTTGGCTCGAGAATAGCCGGCGGGTTAATGGTAATAAAGGTACATCTAATGATGTCGTTGATGCCAGCGTGTCTCGGGAGACGAACAGCGCTAGGAAGACAAGACAGACCGTGGTGACTGAGTTGATTCACCAACTCACCACATTTACAACGATGGGGCTCTGTTGTTTTCACACCCAGACGCAGACACATTGATAAAGATAACGTAGTCTTGTCTAACCTACCTACGTACCTAGGTACCTACGTATGCAGATAGAAGCGCGTGTAGCTAGATTAATTTAGTAATACTTCTTGTGTTATTAAGTTTTACTAAATTAAGTAGCAATTTTTTAATTATTTAATTTTAGATATATATGGATCTTTAAGAAACAAAGGATGTTTAAAATTTTTCAAATTTTTACCCATTCTTTTCACCAATATCAGATTATATCTACATATATACCTACAAATTTGTAAATGTACAAAGTAGAGGTAACCAACATAGGCAAGATCAGAATTCTCGACGACATGCGCATCAACAAGTATTTCACGAATGGCGTCTTCGACTGGGCGAGGAGAGGAATGCACGGCAACGCATTGTCGGTGCGATCCTGCCGCGTTTCGAAGCCTGGATGGAGAGGCATTTAGGGAAAGTCTTGTTCAGAATAACCGGACATAGATGTTTCAGTCAGACTTTTATCTGTGCCGGATAGGAGGCGAGGTAACATCGTAATTTTACCACTGCGGTGAGGAGTGCGACGATGCTCAGCACATCTTGCGGTCTGCCCTGCATGGGATGTCGAGTGGAAAGATTTAATTGGCCGGATTGTTGAAGACCTCTCTCCGCCAATTGTAGTTGCTGTCATTCTGTCGAAAACCAGCGCTTAGAGGGCGGTGGTCTTCTTTTGCGAAATTGTCAGGGTTAAAAAGGAGAATGCCGAGCAAGGGCGAGACGATTGCATAGCAGTCTTTCAATGCTCCATCAAAAGGAGTCGCGAGCGTTAAGAGAGGAAGGCCACCGAGGGACGTTTTAGTGGGTGTAATTCTACATCACCTGGCCTTTCGCCCAAGAGGTATTTTTAGAAGTTTTACCCCCGTTAAAAAAAAGAGGTAACAAGCAACGCAAACAGAGAGGTTAACAAGAATTGCTATGGGGTTAGCAAACTCGTAACTAGACCTTATGTTAAGTCAAACGCAATGCCTCGTCCGTGCAGCCAGCTTTTAATTAATTCCAGAACCATCGATCCAATGTTAAAATCCGGATCTTGAATTTTTAAAGGGTTATTTTGTAGTGTATCGCGTAGTCCGAAATTCATCAGAATATTGATTGTCTGCTCAATGGTAACTGCGTCTAACTAAATGGTTTCGCTCGTGTTATTTTGTGAGTACTTGCTTCTTTAGCATAGGCCCTGGAATTGATTCGGGTATGGCAAATTTAGGAATTCATATTATATAATTTGCCTGAGTTTGGACTGGTTGGAGGTACTGGCTGTACATCATCCCACCTGCTAACACGTAAATCCCACCTGCCACCTGCTGTAAATTACGTCTTACCAGGTTAACGCGCTTTCATCTGATGATATAGTCATATCATCACTTACCATCTGGCGAGATCACAGCCAAGCGCTTAAGCTGTCAGCAATAAAATAATTATAATAATAATCCAGCTACAACATATCTAATATTAAGTAGCAAAGTAATATCAATTTCGTTACGGTGGAGATTCGGTATCACTGATAGTAGTAGAAGAGTTTTTATACAGATGGGCCTAAAAAGCAACATCGACAGGATGGAAATTATATTTATGTTCAGATGATGTGTAAAAATAAACTTAGAACAGATGGTATGATATGATAGATTGTATTTTGAAAATGATTGACAATCCACAACCAAAAACAAATGGTCAGAATTCAGAAAACTACGGGAGAATTTTAATTACAAAATCTCTCAATACTAGAAGTGACGATTTATGTAACATTTCCGCTCAGTATATAACCTCATAAGAAAGGTAACAGACAATTGTTGAGTGGACTATACTTAGATTATATTTGCCGTCTGGTAACCGACGTGGCTAATTATTAAGTTTATACGATAAGTCACCTTGTTGCCTGTGTAAACGCAAAGCCATACTCGTCTCGATACAATTATTTATTCCTTCTTTATCAGATTTTCCTTAGTGAGTAACAGTTGTCGTCGCTCGTCGTCGTCGCTTCAACCGATGGACGTCCACTGCTGGACATAGGTCTCACGAAATGATGCCCACAAGACCCGATCTTGTGCCGCCTGGCTCCAGCGGCTACCGGCGATCCTCCTTATATCGTCGGTCCACCTTGTGGGGGGTCTTCCTACACTGCGTCGTCCAGTGCGGGGTCGCCATTCCAGCACTTTCCGACCCCAACGTCCATCGGTTCGTCGGACTATGTGCCCCGCCCATTGCCACTTCAGGTTCGCGATTCGTAGAGCTATGTCGGTGACTTTGGTTCTGCTACGGATCTCCTCATTTCTGATTTGATCGCGTAGAGAAACTCCGAGCATAGCCCTCTCCATCGCACGCTGAGTGACTCTGAGCTTCCGCATGAGGCCCATAGTCAGCGACCACGTCTCAGAACCGTAGGTCATCACTGGCAACACGCACTGTTCGAAGACTTTGGTCTTCAGGCACTGAGGGATATTGGACGAAAAAGTCTTCCGGAACTTCCCGAACGCTGCCCAACCGAGTTGGATTCGGCGGTTGACCTCTTTCTCGAAATTGGACCTACCTAGCTGGACTATGTGTCCCAGGTATGTATACTCGTCAACAATTTCGAGTGTAGAGTTCTCAACGATGACTGGGTGGAGCGGAACATGGATATTGGACATAACTTTCGTCTTATCCATGTTCATTTTTAGGCCCACCTGTCGAGAAGCTCTGCTGAGGTCATCGAGCATTGCATTGAGATCTTCCAGAGTCTCTGCCATAATGACCACGTCGTCGGCAAACCGTAGATGAGTGATGTACTCGCCGTTGATGTTGATGCCCAGTCCGTTCCACTCCATAAGCTTAAACAGGTCCTCCAACGCCGCAGTAAAGAGCTTCGGGGAGATAACATCTCCCTGTCGCACTCCACGCTGCAGTTGGATAGACGCTGTGCTTTGGTCCTGTATACGGACTGACATGGTGGCGTTTTCGTACAAACACTTCAACACGTGTATGTACCGGTGGTCAATTCGGCATCTCTGCAAAGATCTCAACACGGCCCATGTTTCCACCGAATCGAAGGCTTTCTCATAGTCCACGAACGCCAAGCAAAGTGGCCGATTATACTCCTCGGTCTTCTGTATAATCTGCCGCAGCGTAAAGATGTGGTCTATGGTACTAAAGCCTTTTCGGAATCCGGCTTGTTCGGGAGGCTGGAAGTCGTCAAACTTGCGAGCGAGACGATTCGTGATGACCCTCGAGAACAGTTTATAGACATGACTTAGCAGCGCAATAGGTCTATAGTTCTTCAATAAGGTGTTGTCACCTTTCTTGAAGAACAGAACTACCACGCTCCTATGCCATGCCTTGGGCACCGTGCCTTCCAGGATGACGGAATTGAACATTCGCTGAAGGACTTTAAGAATGGGTTTTCCACCCGCCTTCAGGAGTTCCGCTGTGATTCCGTCATCACCCGGTGCCTTGCCGTTCTTCATCTGTTTGAGAGCCATACTAATCTCGTACAAGCTGACGTCCGGGATATCTTCGGTATAATGCCGGGTCAGTTTGGCACGGGGATCTTTAGCCAAACTATCAATAGGCTTGCAAGTCGATGTGTACAACTGTCCATAGAAGCTCTCAACCTCCCTCCGAATCTCAGGTCCAGATGCAATGAGTTCGCCGTTATGGGTCTTCAGCCGCGTCAACTGGCTCTGACCGATAGACAAATCTTTTGCGAACACTTTAGTGCCTTTGTTGCGTTCGATGGTATCTCGTATACGCTCGGCATTAAAGTGTCGCACATCACGCTTTTGCGATTTAGAGATCTGTCTATTGATCTGCCGATATGCGGACGCGTCTGCTGTAGACTGCAAGCTCATTGCATGTCTCTGTTCCATGAGATTAAGAGTATGGTCTGAGAATCTCTTGGTTTGCTTTTTACGGGGTTTATAAAATTTCATCCCAACCGTATGGACAGTTTCCACTAGCCTATCGTTTAGCTCGTCCACAGATTCGCAATCCTCGAGGCAGGCGAAGCGGTTTTGCAGCTCTAGTTGAAAGCTCTCGGGGTTTTGGATATGCGCGCGAGTGGGTCGGAGCGTAGACTTCACCAGTCTGAACCGCTCTCGGTGTACGTTGATATTCAATGTGCCTCTTACCATACGGTGATCGCTCCCAGTTTTCACTTGATTGATCACAGAGACATCATTGAATATGTTCCGTTTCGTAGACATGATGAAGTCAATCTCGTTTCTCGTGGAACCATCAGGACTCAGCCAGGTCCATTTTCGGAGCGGCTGTTTCTTGAAAAAAGAGTTCATCATATAGAGTCCCTCCTTTTCCATGAAATCAGCGAGCATCTGTCCCCTCTGGTTCCGTTGCCCATACCCAAATTGCCCCACTCTCAACTCTGCCCCGCTTCGTTCGCCGAGTTTTGCGTTGAAATCACCCATAACAACGTTGTAGAAGGTCCTAGAGGTATGCATGGCTTTGGAAATGTCCTCATACATAACCTCTACATCATCATCTGGATGCGATGATGTGGGTGCGTAAACCTGGATGACCTTCAACGAATACCGTTTGGTAATTCTGAGTATCAGGTACGCTACCCTGTTGGACACGCTGTTAACTTCTACAACGCTGTTGACGAGAGATTTGTGGACGAGGAACCCGACACCACCTTGGGACTGGTGTTCGCCCTCCCGGTAGTAGAACAAGTTACCGGATTTGAGGATTATCGTGTCCTCCCCCTCTCTACGGACTTCCGACAATCCTATAATATCCCAGTGTAACTTGTTTACTGCTTCTTCCAGTTCGAAGATCTTTTCGTCGGTCCTCAAAGTGCGTGCGTTGTATGTTGCCAGGTCAAGTCGTCGGGGTTGGCAGCGGAATCTCTTCCGGAGATTCTTAGCACCCCCTGCCCCGCCGTTACCATAACCGCTGCCAGAGCTAGGAATAGCGGGGCTGCCGGGGACTGGGGGCCGTTGCTGCCTTGTGGTTTTCATTTTTGGTTTTGCCGGTAATCACCACGCTTGGCAGGCGGGTTGGTGATCGCAGTGCTGACCCTCTCGCACCGATAACGCTGCTGCCCGTTATCGGTCTCTAGCATTTGGGTCAGCGGGGAATGGATATACCGCCATTTATCGGTGTGGAATGTTATAAATAGGAAATGACAGTCAGATAGGAGTTTCGGGGGGGTATTAGGGTTGGGGATAGGATATTTCTACCGCGGAGGGGAGAAATTGTAGCGGTAGTAACAACTCGAGGCACCCGGGGTCGCTTACCCGCGTGCTTAGCTAGTAACCGGACAGGTTATCTGACTAAGCACCCTCTGGGTTTAACTGTTACCCTCTGGGTAACAGTTGTACACCCATTCAATCTCCCATATGAAGTCGTAATTCAAACAAATCACTTTCTTCTAATTTTCAATACCAGCCTTGTTTGCCAGTTGCCAGTACCAACGCGCCGACCACTGAACTAAGCATAAATCCTCTTTGGCGCTCTGCATACCGTCTGCCCAGTTGTCCGTCAATATAATATAATAGCTATCGCACTCCGCTGCTAAAACTGCGTGTAACATCGGCCATCCTGCAAATGAATACCACCGGGTATTCGGAAGCCATTATTAGAGACATTAAGATTTTATACTGTAACAGAATTGACTTAAATAGATAAATTTTATAATAACATGATCGCATCCAAACTGATTCAACTGTCAAGCATATCTACCAAGTTTTGTAATTCCCCAATAACTTACTGTATCTGTGTCACTCGTAATTCCTAACAGAACTCCTAAGCCGTATTAAACTCCTACTGGCACAACAGCAACGAACTTGTTTGTGTCCTTAAATTCCATATACATATCGAATTGATCACTTCATTGAGATAAACCTGTGTTACTATAAAAGATCTAAAGCTATAAAGACTCAACCTCACTATTTACCCCTGTCTCAGACTTTGATAATCATCATCCCGGAACACAAGCTATGGTATCGACTCAATTCTTCCTTTACTATTTAACTTTCAACATTGAATAAGACTTCCCTTACGACAAAACTAACTTCATTTAAGCTGAATTTAATCGTGTAATGAATTGAACAATTGATTCCTACCTCTGGTTCAGAAACTGCATTATCCCATGCAGTCAGTCCCTACATACTGGCTCGAAGGGCGTCAAGCAATTCCCTATTTATTCAATCAATCTGTACGTGGGGTAGCTACTGTCTTCAGAGTATAATGGATTTATAAGTTGTACAAAATGTTAAAAACCTGACTTGAACATGATGACCCACTGATCCATGAATTTTCGATAAAAGCAACCCAGCCTTGTAACCAAATCACAAATTGTTATGGTTTCAGTGGAACGGCTCTTTGTTTTAATCACTAAAATCCCCTGTAGTCTTTGAAAATAGTCCCATGTGATCTACAAGCAGTGTGCATTAGTTGATCTGATCAGTCGTAGGATAAATTTCCCACTGTTCCGTCATAATTACCCTTTTCAACAAGCTTGAACATTTTTATAACCCAACATGCGTGAAAGCATACGTCTTCTTTAATAACTTACTCATACATACTTACATAACCCTATATGACCCCCGTCATCGTAAACATGTGCTTGACTTGGATACAATTGTTATTGTTGTTATTTTGACATCGTTTTGAATTTGAATCAACAAAAATCAATTACTCACACTAGTTTATAATACACCTCGGAACTCTGGTTTACAACTTAAAGCGTCAACATGCCACATATTAACTCCTGGTATATAACCTCTCGTATCAGGAAGATAAATTCTGGGTACCAAACCTCACTTAGTAACCGCGCAGAAAAATCATATCGTATGGTTTGGCAGAAAAATCAGTCACAACCATAAAGTGAGTTCTATATATATTGCTTTAAAGACTCTACTATTACGGCTAAAGTTTCCAGCTCACAACTATGATTGTCAATTTCTTCTTAAGTGGTCTCTCTGCAAAATTAAATAAGTTCCAGTACACCACCTAGTTGCTTCTGCTATAAATTACCCACTATGCCCACTTTACACCGGCCCATGTGAATTTCTGTCTCATAATTCCGATCATACAAGGCAAGAACAGGTTTCATTGCCAAGAGTGACTGTAATCTTCCAAAGGAATCCTGTAGGGCATAGCCACAAAATCATTTATTTTTCAAATTTACCTTGAAATTCGATTGAACTTATTGTTATACTTCTGCACTTGCATATGAATTTTTATTAATTACATTGACACCGGCATTGTTTTTGTAACTTTGGGCTATCTTTTCCCGCAAACGTTATTCGAGGATCTGAAGGCCGACTGATGTTGACGATAGTGTGCGCCAAAACGTTTCGTTAGTATTCATTATCAAAGAGATTTGATACAACATCTCTAACAAATCTACTTTAAATTCCGACTGCTCTATATATACAAAATTTAGGATTGTAATGATTATATCATCGGCATGTAAGTCGTCAGGTACAACCAAACAATCTTCGTACATTCCGGACGTTCGCTCTAATGGCCTATGAACCTTAAGTTGAACATTGTCTTGGAACTGGAGTAAAGTCGCAGTAATCTACGCAAAGAGGTGTTCCAGCCCCTGTAGGAAATATTCCTCAGTTATCCACTTCCATTTGCTTCGATTCTGACATGATGCCGTTTACATTAATTACACATGATTCTTGAACGAAACTCAACATAGCAAATTAAATTATTATTTTTGCAATCTCTATATTGCTCACATCACAAACTTACCACTCACAGTAAACGCATTTCTTAGATGACGTTGTAAGTGCTATTTGAAATTCGCTGGTAATTTTAACGGACGGTAAAATCAGATAACCCATAAACATGAAAATCTCATCATCTCTCTGAGTGCCAAGTAGTTTATACGTAATATGTTGAAATATAGCGCATACTTTAGCCAATCGATAGGCATTTCAAAATATTCCGACCGCCTATTCGGTCGGAAACTCGACGAAAGAGGCAGGTAGCTTTGCGCTAATCCTAAACTCGTATAACACACTTTCCTGACAGTTGGTCTAACAGATCATCTATGTGCGGTATTGGGAATTTATCTTTAACCGGTAATAGCATTCGAAGCTCGGTAGTCACAGACACAGAGTCTACTGTCTCCATTGTTCTTCTTTACTAAAACTGCCGGTGACTTATAATTCGATAGAGATTCATGAATAATTCCCGCTTCTAACAGATCATTAACCTTTCCTCTCACGATTCCAAGTACTTTATAGCCAAGACTAAAGGTTTTATGGAAAACAGGAGTATCCGAAGTTAGTTCAATATTTATCTCAGATATTGTGTTCGTCCCAAATCTCTGGTGTCAGCCGCCAACAATCTTTGTACTCGAGAAGAAACCGAAACAAACGTATTTCATCATAGTCTGAGAACTCTCCAATATCAAAGTCCGGAAGTGCTGTATAAGAAATCTCACTAACTAAGAAACACTCAAGTTTAATTTCAAGCTTGTGCATCGGTATTATTCCTTTCTTTGCCTTTTCAATCAATGGTGTTGAATATTTGTGTAGCTGAGAAAACACAAACAAATTAAAGTTTACTGTATTATGTACATAAGCTTAACATGCATATCTACATACATTCTACTTCATGCAGATCAATCCATAGTTTAACCCCGATCAACTAACCACTGATCATATCAACAATCACTGAAATGGTTTACCACCCTGATTCTCAAGTATATACGAGTACTTGGTAAATGCAATATCACCCATTTAACCACTGCTATCACCCATTAAACTTGTTTTAAAAAAACAAAAGCATTTCTTTGCAATAAACAAAAAAAAATTGCAGTAGAGTAGAGGGTCGCTGCCAACAGCTGATAACATTGTAAATTAATTTCCAACGAACGGACAGACCCGTACAACCGATTTTATACATATGTAGCAATGCTAAGGCGCCGGCATCATCTCAAATACCTAGCCAAAAGGACTGCATACCAAAAACACATCATGTCCCAGGTAACTAGAGTAACAACGTCTTAAAATCACGCTCAGGCCATATTTCTTTTCTCGTATCGTATGCTCAACTCGCGTTGCTACTCATAAAACTATCAACGTAATCTGACGATCCAACCATCGCTTTACTGACGATCCAACCATCGCTTTATTGATGATCCAACCATCGCATTACCGGCGACCCCTTCACTTTATACGCATAAAGGTTAGTATAATTAACTCGCAAACAATGTTTCGCAAATGGAATGAAAGTCAGACAGAATGAACGAACAATCAACAGAATGAGAGAATGATTAACAGAATCAGTTAATGATTAACAGAATGAGCAAAGAACAGACAGAATCAGCGGATGTCAGACAAAGTATGACTGATAATAGAATAATAAATTGACAAACAGGCAAAATAAGTGACAGCCCGACAGACAGCTAATGATAGATTAACCGACAGAACAAATGACAGTCCGACAGACAGCTAATAGATTAACAGACAGAATAAACGACAGCCCGGCAGACAGCTAGATCATTATCAGACAGGCTAAACAAATGACAGTTTGAATACTGACAGACAGACAGACATCATCATCGAGTGCCTTCTTTAAAAAGAAGCTTGGCAGTCAGTTGATGCAAAATTCTTCTCTCTTAAGCAATCCTTTTTAATTTCGCGTAATTATGAGCGGTCCACCCCGGTATATCTTCTTTAAGACAGATGGTCAGTCCGAGTAAATTACTGCCAGATAGACAGTTTAATCATGGATATAAACAGAAATAACAGAAGGCTCCACTACGCATCTCAGTTGCCCAGGTTCAATCTCCACTCGTGTCGTGAAATTTCTGTGGTCGTTGATTGACAAAGCAAAACTCGTGTGATAACCTCATACTTACGCCAGACTAATATAGTCGTAACCAGCCATTTGTCCAGTAAGGAAAACTATCTCATAGCAGATACTGTGTCGCCAGTTAATCCTTTGAACGTAGCATCTGTACCTCTCACAGCACAACCAAAGTTACAAGTAATTTCCCAGTTGAAACTAAAACAGAACAAAATTTTAAACTACAATTGCAACAGCACAATTAACAGAAGGCAAAATTAATAAGGTGACATCATAGAATCTAAGCGTGATGTTAAAGGATCATCCGCGTCAAGATTTCGCGAGCTGCTCAGCTCTACTCTTATAACTCTCAGCATATTTGAGTTTACGTATTAATTCTAATTCGTTATAACATTCTTCAAAGCCGCATTAGTATCTCGAACAAAATTCTTCAAGTATTAACACATAATAAATATTCTGGCACAATACTCTACAACTATTGTCTAACTCGCCCATCACAAATGTTCTAGCATCAAGTCATCTTCAGAATCTTAGTTTTCCTGTGTGGCAACTACTTTCGTTGGACATTGATTTTCTATTCGTAAAACCCCATCGTTACCAACAAGTACAGGGTTGGGCTCATTTCGGCTCCACTTCTGAATGTAAACGCAAAGCATACTCGTCTCGATACAATTATTTATTTCTTCTTTATCAGATTTTCCTTAGTTAGTTGTACAGCCATTCAATCTCCCATATGAAGTCGTAATTCAAACATAAATCACTTTCTTCTAATTTTCAATACGGAACATAATTCCAGCCTTGCTTGCCAGTTGCTAGTACCAACGCGCCGACCACTGAACTAAGCATAAATCCTTTTTGGCGCTCTGCCTACCGTCTGCCCACTTGTCCGTCAATATAATATAATAGCTATCGCACTCCGCTGCTAAAACTGCACGTAACACCTGTTTAAAAATGGGCTAGGCGGCTGGTTTTAGAACCGATGGGGTCCCAAAGCGCTCTACAAGGTTCTGCGTCAGCGGCATTCGACAAAATATATATACAAATAGATGGCATACACAGAATGGCGCCTTGTGAAACACGATGGGAGAAATAAGTACACAAATAAATGTGTATCGGTATACCAATATATCAAAATATATCTTCAAGTTAAATGTTCGTAATTTGTAACTACGGTTTTAATAGTATGCTGGGTATGACAGAGTGTCAGTCGAGATGCTGAAGGCTGGCCGCGGGATTGGGGTAGCTCAGCTGTACTGCCTTTTCAATATATGCTGGGAGAAAGGTCAAGTCCCAAGAGATTGGAGCAAGGCCGTAATTGTCCCTCTATATAAAGGAAAAGGGTCACAGCAGGAGTGCAAAAATTACCGCGGTATCAGCCTTCTTAGTGTCGTCGGCAAATTGTATGCAAAGATATTAATTGAAAGGGTGATTAATGAAACTGATGGGAAAATATGGGACGTGCAAGCGGGATTTAGAAGAGGAATGGGATGTACGGATCAGGTCTTTTCTTTACGGTGCTTAACTGAAAAATGTTTGGCTAAACACCAAAAAGTTTATTGCGCGTTCGTAGATTTAGAAAAGGCCTATGATCGAGTGGTGAGGAATGAGCTGTGGTCAACGTTATCTACGTATGGGGTGAGCGGTTGTCTGATCCAAGCATTGAAGTCTCTCTATGAGGGTTCTAGTGCCTGTGTCAGAATAAACGGAGCGTACACGGAGTGGTTTCCTGTCGAAAGAGGTGTTCGACAGGGATGTGTTGCGTCACCATGGCTGTTCAACCTTTTCATGGATAAATGTTTGACAGATTTAAAAGAAAGTATGTATGGGTTAAGAATGAATGAATTACTCATCAAATGTTTACTCTACGCTGATGATCAAGTAATACTTGCGTCATCCGCTAACGAGCTACAGGAGATGCTAAATATTATGAATGAAGCTTTGAAAGGGAAAGGAATGAAAGTGAATGTAAACAAAACGAAAGTTATGCTTTTTGAACGAGATGAATCTATGATGAATGGCAATATTTTGATAGATGGGGAACAAGTGGAAGAGGTGAAAGAATTTGTATACTTGGGATCTAAATTTACAAAAGATGGAACATGTGAAAGTGATATCGAAAGGAGAGTGAATGCAGGGAATATGGTAAATGGTGCTCTGCATGCTTTTATGAATAGCCAGATGGTGTCTCAAAGGGCTAGACTGGCAGTGCATGCTGGAGTGTTGGTGCCAACACTTATGTATGGTAGTGAAAGTTGGGTATGGCAGAAGAATCACAAAAGTAAAATAAATGCGGTAGAGATGAGAGCGTTGAGAAGCATGAGTGGATTAAAACTGAGTGACAGAGTAAGAAATAGTGTGATAAGAGAACGTTGTGGTATAAAAGAAGACGTAGTGACTAAAATTGAGAAAGGTATGCTTAGATGGTTTGGGCATGTAGAGAGAATGAATGAAAGGAGACTGACATAAAGGATTTATGAGTCAAGAGTGAATGCGAAAGTTGGAAGGGGAAGACCGAGGCGAACGTTCCTGGACCAAATCCAGGACATTTTAAATAACGGCCAGGTCAAGAGTACTCTAAACCGACGAACTTGTATGAAAGGTTTAATGAGAATGAAAGAAGCGAAGGAGATATGCAAGGATCGTGGCAAGTGGAAGGATGTTGTCTCTGCCTACCCCTATGGGAATGAGGCGTGATGCTATGTATGTATGTATGTATGTTTTAATAGTTTCAGTACAATTCGATTAATGTTAGCAACATGTTGCCTAATGGTTAATATCTTAAAAAGTGCCTGGAAGAGATTGCCCAATAAGGCCGCCTTTGCATTCGTCTTCTTGTCATTTATTGTGTTACTTTGTTTGTTTGGTGCAATAAAGATTTTTTTCTTCTTTTCTTAAAGTGGTATTTTAAGTATTGTTTTTAATAATATAATAAAGTTGTCAATAGTTTGCAGTTGTGACTAAACTTCAAAAAACATTGGCAGTTTTTTATCCTTATCTATATTTATAATATATATTTGGCGTCCTAACCCTACCTCCTTTTTTTCTTGAATATATTAATGATGTAGCTTCTCTTATTGTCAGAGGGAACTCGTTCCATAATGTAATTATATGAATGTGTAATATTTCCTTTTTGAAACTGGGCGTACGAGTATATGTGGGTTTCATTGGGAAAGGAAAAATCTAGGTGAGTTTCATTCTGAATGAAACACTACTGGTTCGCACAGAAATTGCACTTTGGCACCCCAAATCATTTCGAGTAAGGATACATAGTAGCCTGAGGCGCAGTAGCATATATTTGCAATTGCTAGTACGTTACCGCCTCCAGCGGTGTGTTGAAGCGTTAACTGCGCCATTCACAGTAAAAGAGGGTCCCAATAAAAAGACTATTAGATTTGATTCACTGTATTATTAGTTTTCATTTATATAAGTGTATATTAAACGTTTAATTTAAACTTTATTCTTAATTTTTATAGAAAATGAAGAGAATATTATCGCTCGATTAAAAATTATTTAACATAGCATATATACAGATATTGGATCTCTGGTCATTTAGCTAGAAACAAATAGTGGCACTAAAGTAATTTTCATTCTTTTTTTTTTGTTATATCTATAGGTTTAAAAAAATATCTGTAACAAAGATTTAAAAGATCTGTAACAAAGATTGTAAAAGAAAGTATGTATGGGTTAAGAAAGAATGAATTACTCATCATATGTTTACTCTACGCTGATGATCAAGTAATACTTGCGTCATCCGCTATTGAGTTACAGGAGATTGTAAACGTTATGAACAAAGCTTTGAAAGTGAGAGGAATGAAAGTGAATGTAAATAAAACGAAATTTATGTTTTTTGAAAGTGATGAATCCATGATGACTGGCAATATTTTGATAGATGGGGAACAAGTGGAAGAGGTGAAAGTATTTGTATACTTGGGATCTAAATTTACAAAAGATGGAAGATGTGAAAGTGATATTGAAAGAAGAGTGAATGCAGGGAATATGGTAAATGGTGCTCTGTACGCCTTTATGAATAGCCAGATGGTTTCTTAAAAGGCAAGACTGGCAGTGCATGTAGAAGTGTTGGTGCCAACACTTATGTATGGTAGTGAAAGTTGGGTATGGCAGAAGAATCACTTAAGTAAAATAAATGCGGTAGAGATGAGGGTGTTGAGAATTATGTGTGGATTAAAACTGAGTGACAGAGTAAGAAATAGTGAGATAAGAGAAGGTTGTGGTATAAAAGAAGACGTAATGACTAATATCGAGAAAGGTATGCTTAGATGGTTTGGGCATGTAGAGAGAATGAGTGAAAGGAGACTGACTAAAAGGATTTATGAGTCAAGAGTGAATGCGAAAGTTGAAAGGGGAAAACCAAGGTGAACGTTCATGGACCAAATCTAGGACATTTTAAATGAGGGCCAGGTCAAGAGTACTCTAAACCGACGAACTTGTATGAAAGGTTAAATGAGAATGAAAGAAGCCAGGAGATATGCAAGGATCGTGGCAAGTAGAAGGACGTGGTCTCAGCCTACCCCTATGGGAATGAGGCGTGATGCTATGTACGAGTATGTATGTATGTAACAAAGAGTTTACTTACTATTTTACTTTATTACAAATTATGAGTTTGGTCACCGCATGGTAAGAGGCACATTGAAGATCAACGTACACCGAGAACGGTTCAGACTGGTGAAGTCTACGCTCCGACCTACTCGTGCCTAAATTCAAGACCCCGAGAGCTTTCAACTAGAGCTGAAAAACCGCTTCGATAGCCTTGAGGAATGCGAATCTGTGGATGAGGTTAACAATAGGCTAGTAGAAACTGTTCATATGGTTGGGACTAAGTACTTCAGAGCCCGTAAAAAGAAAACCAAGAGATTCTCTGACTACACTCTCAATCTCATGGAGCAAAGACAGGCAATAAGTTTGCAGTCTGCAGCGGACCCGTCCGATTACCGGCATATTAACAGACAAATCTCTAAGTCACAAAAACGTGACCTGCGGAGCCTTCAATACGGACCAATCAAAGCCGCTATTAAACACAAGAAGGGCTCAAAAGTGTTCGCACGAGACATGTCTGCGGTCAGCGCCAGCTTATTAAATAGAGGTCACATAAAATAATTTATACCTAATATAGGGCACATGGAAAAGTATTCACAGGTTATAATTTCATTATTACCGTATAGTATTTTAGGGTGTCTTGTCTACTATATTACAATTGCATAATAATAAGCCTCAGTGCTTGCAAATCGCTGTCTGGACGTCTTATGAATTTAATCCAACGTTGCCATGCCGTCATTATAGACACATACTTAAATAATGTTAGCATAATATGACTCTTAATAGTAAGAGGATAAGTGGTAAACATGGTTCGTCTTTGTCTGTCCTTTCCACAACAAATCGTCTCGTACCAAGAAGTGACTTCAGTTATAAGGTGACGTACACGTTGTAAGGTCTTATAATGTGTGTACATATTATTATGAATATAATATATGTAATATTAGTTAATAAGTGTTTTTTATAATTCTGAAATATAAATTTTAATACTTAAGTAAATATTTAAACACATCGTTTTAATTAAGTGAAAATGTGGATAATTATTAAAAAAAACTAACAGCAAAGTACTGTAACATTATAGCAAAGACGTGTGCTGTGATTATAATGTACTCGATTTGATCATCACTCCAGGGACCGCCCAACGCCTTATGTGACGGAGAAATGATTTTGTGAGTCGTATGTTCTTTTAAATGCTGACTGGTAAGCGTTTGACTGTTATCTCATCTAATGGTAAGTGATGATGTATCAGTATACAGCTTAGGCTATAGCCTAAGCTGGATCGCTCTGACATGGTATGAGGTAAATTACCACTTTTGGTTTCTACGGAAAATAGCACCGAAATAATTTTTTTTTTGCTTGGCGGCACATCGTTCCTATGTCGTGGCACTAGCCACGGCTCAACAAAATTAGAAAGTGCAATTATCCAAATTGGTCCTGGCGAAAATTGAACCCAGAACGTCTGCTAGCGAACCGAGTAAACGCACAATTGCGCCAGCGGCTTAGTCGTGGATGTACTTGTTTTTTTTTAAATGCATTATCGTGTTTTCTAATATCATATTTTAGTTTCATCACCGTGTTGTAATTAAAAGCATTCGACTTTATTACATTATGAAAAAAGTAATCAAACCGAATTGAAGTTAAACGTCTACACTTTAATAAATAAGGAAGCAAACGGTACTCAAGCTGTCTTACTTCGTTTCCGCTAGTCTTCAAAGTTTGTTTCAAACTCACCTTAACTATTTAGCTAGATTTATGAAGATCCGAACATCTGTTAGTTGTAAACTCGTTAACAGGTTTATTACTTGCAGGAGAATTTAAGTTGTATCAGCGCTAATTTTTGCTGTATTTATTACTTACAAACCGATGGAAAATAATTAAAAGATAATTAAGAGAATAAATAAATGTCCAAAAATTTTAAACGTTCCATCTATTAAATATCTTGGTATAGTAGTGGACCAAAACTTAAATTTTAAAGAACATATATCTATATTAACCACAAGAATCCGAAAACTAACTGTAATATTTAAAAATATTAAAGAAGTTGCAGATCAAAAATTAATAAATAACATTTATTTTGGGTTATGTGAATCCTTACTGTCTTATGGTGTCGAGATATGGGGGGGAGCTTCTAAAACAACTATGGTCTCTCTTGAAAGAGCACAAAGAATGCTACTAAAGGTGAGTCGTTCTTTACCGTATTATTATTCAACAAACTCACTCTATAGGGACTGCGAGGTTCTAACTGTTAGGCAATTATTCATATTTAAAATAATAATAAGATATCACGCACAATGTGGTAATGTAAAAAGTAATACTGGCAAAAGGCAAACGTACAGAGTTTTTGATATTCACAAATTTAAGC
>JACTOM010000001.1:1258473-1294766 GCA_015832385.1 Elymnias hypermnestra | reverse complement strand
GGGGGGATTATGCCGTGCTCATAACGACTAAAACCCAAAAGTAATTCTATTTCACTTGATGACGGGGTAATGACAACGCGATTGACTGACAATCGCAACCCCGCTAACAATGCGCCCCTTTTTTTTTGCGCTGGGAAATTCTTTTACGCACTTACCCTGACCAGAATGGGTCAGGAGTGTGGGACTCAGCGAGGGAGGAGACTTCGCAATACCCACTAAAACCCAGCGGAACCCTCTTCATCCATAAGTGAGACACCAGAGGTTCAGCTTGCGCATTCTTCCCTGGTGCCCTAGATGAGTCCGACTGAGGATTCATGGAGGTGGGAGTAGGTGCGCAAACAAGCGCCGCCTAGTATCCCGCCTCCTTCGGCGGTGAGAGGGAGCATCTACTGCATTCTCTCTATCTCGCTCGTGGGCCTCCTTTAGCGAGATTACAGTCTCGCAGAAGAGGGCCACTTCCGCCCAACATCTCTCACTTGACAGCATCGCGCCTACAATGCTCTCAAGCGAGAGTTCTCCGCCGATCAACGCCACCAAGCGGTGCCGCTGAGGTCCCCATTCTGCGCATTCTGCCACAGTGTGATGTGCTGAGTCGATAGCTGCACCACACTCGTGGCAAGCAGGCGACTCCTCTCGGCCAATTCGGTGCAGGAACTTTCCAAAGCAGCCATGCCCGGTCAAAACCTGCACCAGTCTATAGGAAAGCGTCCCGTGCCTCCTGGAAAGCCATTGCTCCATGTGAGGATGGATCGCCTCCACAGTGGCCACACCCGATATTGGCGACCTGAGGTCCTCCTTCCACTTGTGAATCAGAGCCTGATCGGCTTGAACCCTGATCCTCCGAACCTCAACGACGTCAATTGGGAGGCCTTGAGCCCTCGCAGCTGCCCTGTGTTGATTCGCAGCCGCAAAAATTTGCGCCCGCAGTTCCCAAGGGGGATCGCCCGCCAGAAGAGTCGCAGCAGTCCATGATACTGTACGGTACGCCCGTATTGCTCTGACCGCAATCACCCTCAGCGCCTTATGCAACAAGGGGACATTTGATGCAGTCAAGGCATCGACCCACACGGGTGCACCGTATAAAGCCATACTGGCAATGATCCCAGCGTACAGTCTCCTACAGAGCTATCGCCTCCAAAACCGTTTCATGAGGGAGGCTATTGAAGCCATTCGCTATATCAAGCGAAACCCAATGCGCCCCTAATGGACCCTACCCGGTCATGAAACGAACCGACATCTTCTCTGAAGGTGTCTTGCCTGGATCAAACCACCAGCCACTTGGCAGAACCTTTCTGTTGTGCAATGGACCTTGCATGCGTTACACACAGGATACCACTAAGGAGGGAGACGGCGATCGTGAGCCGCCTGTCTTCTTCCCGACCTTCTACTGCGAATGGTCGAAACAGCCACGCCCATCTCCCTTAATCGCTCTGCTATCTCCTTCTGCGACATCACCTCCCTCCACCCAAACCTGATGCATGGAATATGTGGATAAGATTTAAATCTAGTATAATGTCTAAACTTCTTAAAATATTTTTAAAGATAACATAAACTAAAGAAGCGAAGCACGTTATTTATTTATATACAACATAGACATTGTCTAGCTGACTATGATCAGCTAATAGAGAAACACTGTGCAAAACAGACGGAGCGAAAAAACAAGCACATTATCGACGGTTATCCGTACAGGTTAAACTATGGATAAAAAAAATGGTGGCATACCATGTTGATTTTCCATCACAACATTAACGACCGTCGGTAAAAAAAAACAATTTTTATTGATCCTTCTAGAAACTTAAAACTGTAAACTCAGAAAAGGCCAGTAATTTGACCAAGCCCTATTTGGCGTTGTTATGCGACTTTTGGAATTGTCATTTATCTGAGTCTTGACTGAGTCCGGATAGGCTTCGGCCGTGGCTTAATACCTCTATTAGGAAATACGTGCCGACATAGAAGTGGTATAATAAGATACCTGAATCAGCTTTTTGTCAGATTAGCGCGCCTCTTATCTCAGATATTTTAGACTGTATCATAATTTATCATAAAATGAGATCACAGTTAAGCGCTAACCTGTCAGCAATAAAAAAAAACAAGCGCGAAATGTGGATATGGAAGAAAACATTTATGTACATACAATCTAGCTTGCCCTATACTCAATTAACAATGACACTTTAGAAAAAAATATGCGTGGTATTTATTATAAACCCATTCGGGATTTTTTTTTATGTCTACTTGAATTGAATGATAATAATTTTACTACGCTGACCTATATACATGATTAAGTGTCTTTTTGGTAATTTAAAAAAATTTTCACTATTTTTTAACCAACATAAAAAAGGGGGAGGTCATCAATTCGTCTGTATGTTTTTTTTATGTTTACTTCCGACTGGATGAACCGATCTGGATGATTATTTTTTGTATGAAAGATGTTACTTTCCATAGGGTCCTATTATTGTTTGGTCCAGTTCTGATGACGGCATCCATGAGAAAACCTTATAAGTCTTAAGTTGCATTAAGCATAGGCGCGACAAATGGCCGAATAACTCAATATCACACTAACCGATTTCGATGATTCGTTTTTTGTTGGAAAGGATGTACTTCAACGTTTGTTTGATGATAGTTTGGCTAGGCTTTGACTATGGAATCCGTGGCAAAGTAACGGAACTCTTCAATTCTTAGGAGAAAATTAACGATACTGAGCCGAATCTCTTATAAGCTAACCGGATGTTTAAGTCACCTACCGTAACGTCGGTATGGTCGAGTGATTGTCGTAGTCCAATATGATGATCAATGGAACTCCTCAACGGCTTACAGTACGGGTGCGATTTGTAGCAGAATCTAATCATCTGCAATAAAATTGCAATGACCTGACGTTTGTTGCTGCAATATTTACTTAAGCTGTGTTATGTGTGAAGCGGTGGTAGTCGAGTGAGGAGGGGGGGGNGGGGGGGGGGGGGGGGGTGTCAGGAACTTTTACGTATTAGAGATAGAGTGATAGCTGGCTGGCAAAGTAACCGATATGCAACGCATGAGGTTGCGCGTTCGATCCTGGGTGTGGCGGTACCAATGTAAATTTCACTTTGTAAAGTTGTTTCATTTAAACGACGCTGTCTCATATGAGCAACACGTTTTTTAGGTGTAAGTACACCTATTCAGTCAAATTTGTTAATGTACTTTAATTTCACTAAAAATAATAAAATAAATTAAAATGTTAACAAAAAAAGAAACGCCTTCAAAACAAACTATTCCGAATATATAAATATGCTCTAAAAAGTAAAAAATATATTTGTAGTCGGCGTCAGCCAAGGTAGGTGTGGCCCGCCTGTCCACTTGGGAGGACCCGCGACGCTCGCCCCTATATATCTAGGTTCCTACTTTGGCTGACACCGACTCCAAATATAAGAATACGAAGAACGCTAAAAAGAATACGCAATTATTTTTTTACTTTTTATAGTATAGTAATAGTTTTGGAATGGTTTGATTTGAAAGAAGTTCTTTTTTGTTAAATTTTTTATTTTAAATTTTTGTCTGTCCCTCCATGCCTATATGGCGGTTGTGGTCAATGTAGAAAACGATGCACCATTTTTGATGAGGCTTTCACTGCCGGCTAGCTGATGTTATAAGGAGTAATTAAGTAAAAGACTAGTTTGTTCATCATCCTTCTAGTTATCTTTACAGAAAACGTTGCTTATTTTATACTCAATTCATCCGCAATAATTTATCAGCCCCGAAAAAATAGAATCTTTATTCCCTTCAACTATTTATAAAAAGCTACCATAAATTCTACACATTTATAATCAATAACACTAACTTCAACCATATAATATTAAATTAAATGCCTAAATAGAATAATATCAGAAGAAAACTAATATACGCACTTATACAACGTTACATCAACAATCAAACCTGAAACTTACTCCATAAACAATAACCAAATAACAACTAAATTCTTCCGCTCTAATATGAAATGAAAAGCCATAAAAGAATGATACAAAAAAGGCTAATTTTATTTGAGTAAAGATTTGGGGTTTCGCAAAACAAAATTGAAATAAAAGAGAGTCAGACAGGAAAACTAAGCGCTCGGTGAACTTGAAATATGACATACATATTTATTTCGCGATGTAATCTCTCACTAAGAACGATTTTTCCAAATCGCTATGAAATCCAGAATTACACGGCTGAAATCGCGTGAAATATTTTATTTTTTAATATTTTGAACTTCATTATTTTTACCAATCATTGCCTTTGCCCATCGTAAAAATGGGTGATGAATATTATTTTTTTTTTGCATATTATTGATACTTCACCATAAGTTCAAACTTCAATTGTGATTTAAATTAAATAACATAATTTCTGATTTTACCGATCGTTTTTAAATACACATTCATAGTACTAAGAGATACTACAATCTTTAGAATATTGATTTTTCCATGCTGTTGATTTATACTGTTAGATGGATTAGATTGTTGGTACTACCCTCTCCCACTCGCAATGAACTACCAAAAATCAGAAATACGCAATGTCCGTTTTACAATGTACGATGTTTTATACTATATGAAAGACTACAGATACAATGTAATACTCTTTATTGTACATGCAATACATTAAACAGAAAAGACATATATATTTTTGGAGCGCAATGACCTGCCTTAACGCTTAAAAAGCAACCAAAACTATTAAAAAGGATATAATATTTATAAGGAAGCGAGGAAAAAGTAAAAATAAAAACATCACCCATTATAAAGTAATGCTAAAGTATTATTTTGTCATTTTTGTAATCAATTTTTTTAGACCGGAACTTCTCTTTTAACAACTTCTTAAATAATTTGTGATTGGACATTATATATTAGAATAGAAGCAATTAGTTTCAAAGGCTAACATTTTGAAAAGAGGTAGGAATTGATAATACTCTGTTTTCTTCTTAACAGAGAAGTCGTTTGTGAGACTGGTTATAGAACTTTAAGAATTCTCTCAAATAAATAAGCGCTTTAAAAACAATCAGCACACAGTAGAGAAGAGAAAGAAGATAAGTATTTCAGCGAAGGTGTATTGGAGCCCATTTGAGTTTTTTGCGGTAGTCAGAAACATCATATTTGCGGAACATATATATTATCATATTTGTCATCAGGGAACCGGAAGCTGCAACTATTTTGTCTATCTGATTCACTTAACCTACGGCGCCTATGGTAGATTTTAATCAAAAGTGACCGATTTTTTTATATTATTTTGAAAGGGCATTATTAATATATATATTCCTCATTGATCAAGTGGTTAGCTTATTCGGCCATAGGCATGAGGTCTTGGGTTGAAGTCCCGGGTTGGGCCAATTCAAAAATGAATGTTGAGGTTTTTATTAAGATTTTCTCAATATTTGCCCGAAATAGGGAAGTTGGCGGTGTGATGCACCCCCGTGCCTCAGAGAATAGGAGGTCTGTGCCCAGCATTGGGATGTTAAAAGGTTGCTCCTTACTTCGTCGTCGCTTCAACTGATGGACGTCCAATACTGGGCATATGTCTCACGTAATGATGTCAAAGCCCGATCTTGCACCTCCTGGCTCCAGCAGCTACTGGCGATACTCTTTATGTCGTTGGTCCACTTTGTGGGGGGGTTTGCCGACACTGCATCTTCTGACCCACAGATTGATCTTTTGGCGAATACTTTAGAGCCCTTGTTACGTTCGATGTTATCTCGTACTCGTATATGCTCGGCATTAAAGTGACGCACATCACACTTTTGCAATTTAGACATCTGTTAATTGATCTGCCGGTATGCGGACGCGTTTGCTGTATACTGCACGCTCATTGCATGTCTGTGTTTCATGAGATTAAAAGTATGGTCTAAGAATATCTTGGTTCGTTTTCTACGGGATTTATACAATTTCATCCGAATCATATGGACAGTTTTCACTGGCTCGTGTTTAACTCGTCCACAGATTCCTATTCCTCGAGGGAAGCATTGGAGTAAGAAATTCTGTATATGTATTTCTTAAAATATTTACACGTTATTCTTCTTTCTCCGGCCTTACCCCACTGTAATTGGGGACGGCTCTCCAAATCACTTTTTGCCATAGATCACGTCACTGTGTGGTCTCTGAGTATAGGCATCGTTCCGCTAAGTCATGTCTTATTAATTTGTGTCTACCATGCCTTTTTGGACCCGATTCCAGTTGTAAAATGTTTTTTTATCATAGCTGAGGCACGTCTTCGCATGACTAGACCATACCAGAGCTGGGAAGCTTCCGTAAACTTTTTTGGTACACGCCTGACTTTGCAGCTACCTCGGATATATAATTTTGGCACTCCATATTCAAGGTCGTTATACCTTCGGTACTGGGCCTGATCTCTCGCCGATCGTGTCGGATTCCCGTCACATCGGTCTATGAGAGTGAAGGAATGGAGAGTAGACATGTGTACTATACCTGCCAATCCGCAGTGGAGCAGCGTGGTGTGTCTAACTTACTTTTTTTTGTACATGTGTCACTGAGAACACCTGTCAGGTCTCCCCATATTTACCAGCCTGCCATCAAGCGGTGTGTGGTATGCTTATCAATGTTGACATCGCTTGTGAGCAAGCTACCGAGATATTTAAAACGGACTGTAGCTTTGAGCAAAGATTGTACAGCTGTAGATTTTAATCAAAAAAATCTGTCAAAACGTGCCTTGCGAAAACTATTGATGATAGAACCAAAAAAATTTCTACAATATTATAGAACGTATTAATATCTACCAAAAATTCCACGATATCATACGTCCAACTACTGTAGTTATGCCAGTACAACTACTTTTATACATTTTAAAAGTTAATAAAAGCAAGCCGGCAATAATCAAACTACACTTTTCGTGCTCCTATATTAATCCTTCTCTAATTAAAGACTGTTTCAAAACCCGTACAATACTTTTAAAATTATTATAATCGGGCATTCCACTCAAAATATAATGAATTTTGAAATAAATGTCAATCTTAAGAAAATAATGTATACCGAATCGAACTAGAGAGCATCTAATTATTTTGCTGTCACATAACAAATCTGTGTAAAACCTGCGTTAAGAGTATCGGTCCAACGAAACTCGAATTTATCTTTCAGATAATTTGGAGTTTTTGAGTTAAACAAAACACAGTACAGAAGAGAATATATATTGATTAGAATATGAATGTAAGTGTGTCTAATAGTCTGAAAGGAATTAATTAAAAACTTAGTGCCATAAAACTTTTATATTAACAAAATTAAGCTATAGTCCGAATAATTAGACTTTCCACTGCCACGAAATCGGTATCTCCGTGGGTGAAACCGGGGGACATTGTTAGTACGAGATAAAGTACCTATTACTAGGTAAGCACGCTTTCATATAAGACTGTATGATGATACACTTACCATTAGGTGAGATTACAACCAAAAACTCACTCAATAAATAAAAACAATAAAATTAAAATAACATGGATTTTGGTAACGTTTTATTTAATTTTATCTGATCTCACCTAATGGAAAGTGATATTACAGTCTAAGATGGCAATTACGTGGGTCGTTACTACACGGCAACTAGCAAAGGCCGAAGTCTCCCATCAGTCTAAACTCGGACAAATCTGAAGATACAATTTCTTGATTTTTTCCTACTGAGAATTAAACCCAGGACCTCTGCTAGCCAATCGAGTATTGCGTTACCTATTAAACCTTTATTATCAAATAGAGGAAAGTTTTTGCGAGAAGAATTAAAGCCTTTATTCTTATAATAATAATAAATTTTAATAATAAAAAAACATTTACTTAGTTTGCTTTATTGGTGTGTTAACTCGGGTTAAATTATATAGCAATTATTCTCAAATGGTTGCGCCGAAAGGTAAGTCATGGACTTTTAGCGATGCAATAGTGTGCATGGAGTTCATGGTTATATGAATGTGGCGTTAACTTATGACCCGGTATTGAATTTCAAAATAATTAAAAACTTTAGTCTTTCTATATCGATACATGGAGAAGACAGGAGTTTGAAAGACTCAGATGAATATACATAAAATTTATTTTTCTGTGAACATTGGAATAACACATTTAACGTAACTGAAGGCATGTTAGATCGGTGACGATTTATATATTCATTTTGCAAGCTTGATATATGATATAATGATAACGCCGAGCATATGTATATCCCTGTCGAAATATGTAACATGCCACGGGTATCTTAGTTATGTAACACACATATTATTAAAAATTAAAATTAAACAAATTGTCATTACGGTAACTTTGCGTGGCTTCACAATTACTTTGATATTTTATTACATAAAGATTAGTTTTCGTAATTACGTTTCTAGTTGATACTTAATTGTTTAAAACGCTTAAGTTATTAGATTATTTTCCTTAAAACAGAAACAGCACATCGATATCATATTTATAACCAATCCGATCCTAATAATACATTTTCATTCACTTATAGATATGATCAGGAAACTGTGCAACAGTACAGTTCCTATTTTCGCTAACAAAAGGGAATGAATACAATATATTCCATATTTACATTATACACATTGAAAATTAACTGCATGCGTTAAAATGTTGCAATGCTGCAGGCATTGGGACGTTAATAGGTTGCTTTTAAGACTTTTAACCCAAAGGAAATAGGTCGCCTCTAACTTGCCAGAATGGAATGTAGGGATAGTTCCTATTTCCGTCATATAGCAATCCTAATGCCGCACTCCACTGTGGGTATGAGTATTCATAGTATTGTCCGGGATAAAGTTCTGCATACTTATTCAGCCATCGTATATAATAGCGTATATCCGTAAAAACAAATATTCTGTCTTCATTGTACCGTATTTCGAAGCATCCAATCCCGATAACGTAATTATAGTCTTGCATTAGTGAAGCTCCGTTCTGAATACCGGGGAAAAATTTTACATTTTTTATGCAAATGAATTTGCCCCACCATTTTGGAAGATATTTTGAACAATCAACGACATCTGTGCGATAAAGGAGAGCCCAAAATATTTTATAGTTTTCATAAATATGTGTTAAGTATTCGTAGCCAGAGCCTGCCATGTACAATTCTTCATCTAAGAGCGTACGCTCTCCTGGAAGCCACGCTCTATGGGCATACATATATCGATGAGGGTAAGCATAGTAAATATATATTTGGTCAAAACTGAAGATGACAACAAGGTCATGACGCGGAACATGAAGGCCACGTGGACCATGTTGATGTTCAGGATTGTTACTTCTAGGGAAGATACGATGAACTCGCCATACGCGATACCTGTAAGGTGTATTATATGCACCAGTTCTGCCCAAAGCCCAGATACGGAGTTTCTTTTGCCGATCCATATGGGGATCTAAAAAGTTGGCTGATGTAATGATTGTGCGACGATTCATAAGTGTACCCACACTGAGTGGGAGAAAATCTGAAAAGAAAAATCTTTGTATCTACCTTCATCCTTTTATATTATAGTTTTTAATAAAAACTAGGTGTTCCACTCAATTTTATCCGCAGTTTCAATTCCATGGAAATATAGGGAAATCTAGTCTCAGTAAGAATCTACATCGTGAAAAAAATGTATGTTAAATTTCAAGTCAATCTGGAGAATAGTTTTTATCCCCAATGACATGGCAATAATTGGAAAGCCAATCTTAGTAGGTAGTAGATTTAGAATCTAAAATCAAAAATTATTTCATATACATAGGTATATGAAATAATTTTTGCATTTAAAACTTCTTATTCTCTTGTCCGTTGTCCATTGTCTATGTACTGTCACAAAACGCTCAAACAAACGTGCTCTTCAGCATCGTTCTGCAGATATAATATCATTAATTATTCGCAGAGGAATTCGCGGGCACCAGCCACATACTAGTATACATATAAATAAGATGTAAGGTTTGCAGTCACATATGTCAAATCAAATCAAATCAAAAATCTTTATTCATGTAGGCCTATTACAGAACTTTTGAATCGTCAAATATATATTTTTTTCCAAACACTAATTCTAATGTACGTCTAATGATGGTATTAAAGGACGACTTAAGATCTCAAATTACGAGGGTTCCTTCGCGTTCTGATTTTAGGAGAGCTCACAACAAACTCAATCGGGTATTTTGTATTTTTTTTTGTTACCATCATCATTCCAATATCATATTAGTTTAATATATTTCAATTTTAATTAGAGCAATTTGTTGACTCCCACGCGTTTTTATCGTCTAAGTAATCTTGCAATTTATAATATGATTTTTCTATCAACTTTTTCTTAAGAAAGATTTTGAATTTATTAATTGACATCTCAAGAACGTCTCGTGGGACGTTTATTATAGAATGTATATGGTGTTATATGATGTACATTGACTCTTTTTATCAAAAGAGTCAATATTTTTATGTACGTATAGCAAGTTTTCTAATATTATATAATATGCTTGTATTATAACTATGCTACAATTTATATTATACTAAGTGTTGAGCTATCTTGAGGGGGGTCTAAACACATAGGTTCAAAAAATACAAACCTATAGATAATCCAGCTATTACGCAGAGACGTCGCCGATAACCAATATCCCTCCAATCCAAGTTTGGGTACCAGAATCGCATCGTTTCAAACTCAGTTCTCTGCCATCGAAAAAAACTCGTCCGTGGGAAATTATCAGAACGCATAGGGCCAGCGGTAGTCGTGCCAAAGTCCCAGTAACAAATCGCCGGCTTTAACAGCATATACATGAATCTGAAATGTGAAAGAATCTGAATCAACTAGTTGTACATACATAAAAATATTGAAACTTTTAAGAAAAAATGTTTAAAACTCTCGTGGGCTACACAAATTTAAAAATTCATTTAAGGGTAACTTATATAAATGTATACGTTCCTGTAACAAGCTCTCTGCAGAGTTTCTAAAAATTTCAGTTAATAAATTTAAATTTATTATTTAAAGAAAGCTAATTGAGAAATTAAAAAAATAAATTTTAAGTGAACCTACGACAAACTGAGTTCGATGAAGGATTTTCTCAGAACAGGATGAGAAGTGACCATCGTAATTTTAGATTCTAAGTCGTTCTCTAATATCGTCATTAATACTTAAATTGGAAAAACTAATATTTGACGAATCAAAAGTGTGTAAAAACCTACGTATATAAAGAATATTTCAATTTGAAGTAAAAAAATACCATAAGGTCGTAATAGAAATTTTATTCAGAGCCACATGCGAACTAAATTCTTAACACCCGAAAGTGCCACACTCCTCATTGCTTAAAATAGTTTAAATATTGTTTAATTGATTACGTATATTTTTTGGCATTTAATATATCTATATATTTCATTTTTAGCTTATGAAAATCAAACCACTCATAGCTTGAGTGGCTTCCAATTCAGACATTTGAGAATTCTCTTGGTGGACACAAGAGAATTCTCAAATGTCTGAATTGGAACACTAGGCTATAAGACGCTGTGGAATTATGCGGAGTTGGACAGATGAAGCAGTTGCTACAGTAAGGCTTTGAAAGATGCACCCGTGTGAAATAATACTTTTACTGCTTCGAATAAATCTCTCATGCGAAGGGCGCAGAAGGTCATAGCGATAAGAGTAACATGGGGGCACTGTACAGTTACTACGGTGGCGGCGACTTTCCTGGCGGGAGACCCTCCTTGGGAGCTTTAGTGGATTGCCTATCAGTACAGGGTATCGGCAAAGGCCTCCAGAGGTGCTGAATCATAGAACGATCGGGCCCGGAGGATCAGGGCTCTAGTCGACAGAGCTCTGATCCCAAAATGGACTCAAGATTTTGGGTCGTCATCTGCGGGTATAATCAAGATGAAGGTCCTCCGTAAATCGGTCACTAGCAGGAAAATTGACTCACCAGGGGGTACGAATTTTTTCCTAAGGGCTCAAGATACGGTGCGCGGTACACTTCACTGGCAGAGTTACCGGCATTCGGTGTCCGGCCGGACTGCCCAGCAACATATTTTGCTGTCGCTAATTAGAGAAAACCTTTCACTCTTGAGCATTATTGGTTTAATACTCGCCAGTGATATTATGTAGAAAACGGTTGCCTTCTCTTGCGAGAACGTCATATCGCTGAAGGAGGCAAATGACAAGTGATTGTAGAAAGCGGCTGATGCCCTCGCTCGTCATCAGAGGAGGCTGGGTAGCACAAGGCGCACACATGCACTGTACTTTCCAGTCCATTGAAGTGCAGACGCTCAAAATTGGCGTTGTCATCTTGTGATCTCACTCAGGGATGAGGAAGGATCCGCTGAGTCTCAGTCAGCTTTCTGGCTTTCAGCGCATTCCACCCTCTCGATTAGAGAGGTTCTCCCATCGGGATGAATAAAGGTATTTTCCAGCGAAATAAAGAAACAAGTCTGATCTCAATATTCTATACAATTTTTTAGATATTGTATATAATTTACGTGTAGAATTGTGTATAAAATGCGTTTCGATGAAAATAAAATAATACCAAATTATTTTAACAGTGTTCTTATAGAAAATCTTACTGAAAATAAATTCCCAACTGAAAATAACAAAAGGAACTCACATTAATATCATTTCCAACTAGTTCTGCTTACTTCTTTTGTGTGTTACAGATTGAAATTGTATAATTTTGATTTGCGTTTATATCAAGATGAAAATGTAAGCATTGTTTATTATTGAAATATAACACGTGAAACACAAACAATGAATAATTTTGTTATGAATTTATAATATATGTATTCCATAATATCAACAATAGAGGTCATACAATGTGTATCATTCTTCAAATTATTACGAGCATATAGACTCGTAGGGACAATAATGGAAATGCGACCGACCAAATTTAGCACGTGTAAATCTCTAGTAAATATTAATTTAATAAGGTGGTGAAACTGTTTTCATTAAATAACAGTAAACATTTAATATATAAATGTATTAAAACGTAATACCTTTGCACGTGTCATGATATTTATTCATACGTACATTTTCGTTTTTAGTATTCTTTATCAAAACAAACGGTTTTTTTACATTCTATTCCAAAACGATTTCAAATGTTACATTGGGGCTTCATCTCTATAATTAAAATATCCTTTTTCGATTAGGTTTTGGATGGTTCTTTTGAATTGTCATTGATCTGTACGTTTGTAACAGATCTATCACCAGCTTGGAAAACTGATTATATATTGTTTGGTCGATCCTTATTTCTGCAGAGTTGCAATTTGTTGATCTAACCTCCATCAGACTACAACATGCAATCGTTTAAGGGGCAAATAAACTGCTACCTTTTGGGCTGGCAACGCATCAGTAATTCCCTAGTGCTGCAGGTCTCTACGGTCTGAGGTGATTACTTATCATCAGGTGACACGTTGCCCATTTGCCAGTCATAATAAAAAAAAAACTTATTAGTAGACATATAAACTTAAAATTTGAGGATGCCATTAACGAACAGACAGGCTATTGAATCAAGCTTACGTTTAGTTTGTTGAATCCCTTAAATTTTATAAATTAGCACTGGCCGCCGATTATTGCACACGTTGAATTTTTGTAGTTCAGTTTTCGTACTAGCACTTCAACACATCTATATACCGCTGGTCGATTCCCTGCAAAGATCTCAACTAGGCCCATGTTTAAACCGAATCGAAAGCTTTCCTATAGTCCACGAACGCTTAGCAGTGGCTGATTATACTCCTTGGTTTTCTGCATAACCTGCTGCGGCAGCGTAAAGGTGTGGTCTATGGTACTAAAGCCTTTTCGCGAGCCGACTTGTTTGGGGGGCTGGAAGTCGTTAAACTTGCACGTGAGACGATTCGTAGTGTCTCTCTAGAACAGTTTATAGACATTACTCAGCTGCGCAATTGATCTATAATCCTTCAATAAGGTGTTGTTACCTTTCTTGTAGAACAAAACTATTACATTCCTACGTTATGCCTTTGTCTCGGTGCCTTCCAGGATAACGGAATTGAATATTCGCTGAACTTTTAGAATTGGTTTTCCTCCCGCCTTCAGGAGTTCCACTGTAATTCCATCTTCACCTTCCAGCTGTTCATCATCTGTTTGAGAGCCATATTAATCTCGTACAAACTGACGTCCGGGATGTCTTTATTGTAATGTCGTGCTAGTTTTGGCCCTGGGATCTGTAGCCAAACTGTGGATAGGTTTGAAAGTCGATGAGAATTGCTGTCTATATAAACTCTCGACCTCGCTCAAAATCTTCGGCTTCAACGCAATGAGTTTCGAACTACTGGTCCTCAGCCGCGAAAGTTGGCGCTGACTAATAAACAGGTCTCTTGCGAACACTTTGAAGCCCTTCAAAAGCTTCTTTGATTTTCTCAGTATTAAAATGTTTAGATTAGAAGAGATATTGGTTTAGAGATCTGTCTAATAATCTGCCGGTAAGCATTCTGCTATGAACTGCAAATTCATGACATGTCTATGCTCCATGAGATTAAGAGTATAGGGCTTATAATTAATATATCTTATACAATTTCTACAATAACGGCATACGGCTAGCAATTTTAGTGTTCCCGGCGGCGGCAAATTCTTGCGAAATATATCAAAAGTTATACGTAAAATCATTGAATATTTTTCACAGTTAATATTTCTTACACCCAGGAAACGTTCTATTTTAATAATTTGAAATGTATTTTACAGCTATTGAAACGATCTATCATAAAAACGATAAGGATTATTACAGAGGTGTGAAGAATATGGTTTGATTATTGTCGGCACTTTTATTAACTTTTAGAATATAAAATATTTGTTATACATAATTAAAAGTATTTTATTATCAGTAGAAACTCTGTAATTAATTTAATTAATAAACTACAATTACATATTACATCAGTTACATACGAGGATAAAAACTTTAAAATCTTAAATTATTTATAAATATTTTTTTTTAAATAAAACCCAGGAAACTGAAAAAAAAACATTTAGAATTTTCTCAGTTTCATTTACGTCTAAAATTCATACTAGTGAATTACTGGTAAATTTAGTATAATTAGATATGATATCAATATTGTTATTTGTGATATATTCTCAAATTCTTGATTTAATGACTGCCGGGGGTTTATATGGATAGTATTGACTGGAGTAATAGGATATGTTTAGTATGTAACTCACTGTAATTTTTATTGAAATTAGATAAAATCTATTGTTATGTTGACAAAAGTGAGAACCTAGAAGACTCAATAAATGCAATGGTATTTTATATTAGAGGAGAAATATATAATAACCTAAACTATTAAAATACCGACTTTCTAGTCAGTGGATAACTTCAATTGATATTATTGCTATAATCTGTTTTAGATTTTCTACTATGATACCGTAGTGTTGGAAAAATTGGAATTCTTAATTGTAATATTCAGAAGTTGTGCATGTAGAATAGGATTTGTTTATATATAAACTCTTGTTATGTGTTATGGGTTTGATCGTTGTGCTTTTCGCTGAAGGAAAACATCGTGAGGAAACTTGCATATCCTGGAAGCAATTCTGGAGTATGTGTAACACGCCATCCCGCAGCGTAGCGTATTGAGGTAGCGAAGCGTAGCGAAGACGCCCACGAGACCCAAACTTGTGCCGCCTGCATCCAGCGGCTACAAAAACAAACAAATATGTAGGTACGTAAAGAGTTAAAACTTGCCACAGCCCTAAAAGTTCCAGGATCTGAATGTATGACCTTTAACATTATAGAGCAGTGCAGGTAGAGGATATTTCACATGCACTTATAGAATTTTCTGGATTTGAAAATGGCTTCCAATTGGTCCGTAGCACGCATGCGCTGCATCTGAGTTTCAATGTCACGGTCTCCACTTTCACCTGCACAGTTAATGTATTCTCTTTGCGGCGATAAGACGCATGATTGGTTCGGTCTACTTTATCCCGTGCTGTAAGTCTGCACTTGTTATTTTAAATCTCTATGTAGTATTTAAAGTCGAATCACTTGTTAAAATATTTTTCTACATAATTTTTTCAATCAAACTTATCAGAAACGCGTCGGCTGCGGTAGTGGTTAATATTGTTTTATTGCTACAAATCAACTACTTGTTAAATATATGAGAAATTAATTAATATCACTCGCCTTTAATTTTAATTTATACGACAAGTTTGATGTAAGTTTTATTTAAGTTAGTAGATTAACTAACCTAACGTTTAATTTTTTTTAATTAATAAATTTTATCAATTTAAGTAATATTCCTTTGAATGAAATTAATATAAAGACCTGTTTTAAACTTTTAAAAAATGAAGAGTAATTATTTTAATAATTATTTAATTATTTATTATTTTATTAATTATTTCATAATTGCAAATATACGTTTAATTAAACAACAAAGTCAAATAATATTCGAATAAAACCCAATAAGTTACACTAAAATAAATAAAATAATAGTAAAATAAAATAAATCTACAATTGCGCGCTGTCGTCATATACTTTAAACAGATTCCGACAAACCGTTGTCAATTTGTTGCAAGTACTTGCGCAAAAGGCATACCGAAATTTTGGCGGCCACTGTTTGCAAGACGGGAAAATATTATATACGAGTACACAGGGACGCAGCGGGAGCCTCCCGGTTATGTCGGTCTCTTACCGGCTAACACAACTCGGTACCAAGCACGGTCGCTATCGATGACGCATCTGGTTTTCTCGTAAGGACAACTGAATACGCCGCTAACAATTGCCATTTGAGAGGCCGTACCTTGATTCTAAAAATCGCAATTACCTATGGGGACGTACGCAGACGTGTCACCCGAAAAGCTAATGGGGTCTCACTTGATTTGATGAACCCCGTGATCCGCTGTCCATGGGTAATGTGTGCGTGTTCGCCGCGGGCACCTATGTCAGAGGGCATGGGTGGTGGGATACGCTTGCCGAGTTTCCTCCTTGGCATCCTTCAGTGTCATCATTTCGCCACTAAAGGAATACCTCTTTACCACACTCTTCCCGCAACACTATCGCTCTCATGACGGTGGGCAAAGTTCGCTAATAGACACCCGAGTATACTTTCGCATCCAACCTCCTCCTCGCGGTATCTGTTAAGTCGCAGGCCGCCTCTCAGGAGATATTGCGGTATCTTAGGATGATTATATAGGCCACAGCTTTCTGCGCAACGCCAGGTCCGGGCCCTGTAGAGGGTCATCGACCGTACCACTCTAGCGGACAGTCGGCGGCGTCCTACTTTTGGTATTGTCGTTGGTCGGAAGCCTGCTTAATGCACTAGCCGTCTTCATGAGTCGAAGAGCCGAGTACTTGACATAAGCCTCGAAGCTCCACCTGCCTTCTAGCTTGAGGCTTCAAATTACGTTGAAGTAAAGAGGCTTTCTGGACAAATAGATTCCTGTCGACTTTTTCTCCTCTCGCGCGGACCTTCCAGTCCGAGCTGCCGGATCCTCGCCACGACTTGCGCGACGCCTACAGTTGTCAGCACCCACGCCCGTCTGAACGTGCTTTTACGGGTTTAGTGTCGGCGTAATAACTTAAGTCGTCGCTTCACAAGAGGGCATCACTAAGCACTCGATCAGACATGACATGTTCCACAGCGGCGGTCTCAATACCGACCTTGCGAAACACCACAGTCCGCGACATCGCCCTGTTCATCGGTCCAGTAGCCATCGAGAACGAAAAAAACCAGTTCGGGTCTATCGTATCTCATAGATAGCTGGGGATTCCAATGATAGCCGAGCGGCTGCCTGACAGCGTCCAAAGGCAAAGTATTAAATACATTGGCGATTTCGCTCAAACAGCTCCGCCATCTTATCCAGCATCACGATCGGCCAAACCCTAATGTCGACGACTTCTACCTCTGAAGACTCAAGTGTAAAATGCTAATATAATAAGAAATTTTAAAGATAAATTGTACTACTTTTTGTAGGAATTATACTTATTGTAATCATCGTATCAAAAAACAATGACCTTGGTTAATAAGTTAGGTAGCAACTCATTAACATCCCACTGCGGGGCACAGGCCTCTACACTCATATGAGAGTAGGTTTCTAAAGTATAAATCCACCACGCTGCTCCGCTGCTGATTGGCAAGCACAGTACATAAGTGAACTTTCTATTACTTCAGTCGCATAGGCCGTTGCGATGGGAATCCGACACGACCGGAGAGAGTTTAGGCGCAGGATCGACGGCTTTACGTGCTCTCCAAGGTACAAGAGCGGATAACACTGCCAATTTCCTAACTTCGGGAAAATATTGAGAAAATCTTAATAGAAAACTTAATATCGATTTTTGAATTGGCACGGACTCGAATTCAGGATATCATGTCTGTAGCCGAACATGTTAACCGCTAGATCAATTCCGGATTGATAGTGAGATGATAATTTGCGTAGGAAGCTGCAGAAGCAAAATTGTTCATCGGAACAGAAAAGCTTTTAAAAAAACAGATGAATTACAACTCATTTATGATGAAAGATAACAGTTATAATTGTACGTAAAACCTGTTGAACGTGCTAAAATAGTGTATTTCGTTTATTTTCATTTCATTATGTGTTTCGGCATATTATTTCTATAGGGCAATGCAGCGCACAATTAGAAACTATTTTTATATTACAAAAAGTGCAATACCTAAACTAGATATCGTGTTTCTATAATAGATAACTTCTAAGAGACATCACATGTCACCGTCACGACATACATTGAATATCATTTTAGATATTTGTAATAATATTCAAGTTTAGAGTCAAATAATGAACAATTCAATTTTAAAACAAGAAATAAAAAAATTGGCAATGAGCGACTGTCGATAAAAGTGAAAACTTATAGAAATATAAAAAGCATGAATAATTCTATACATATAACAAATCAATAATATTTTATTTATATTATTATAATAACATACATACACAGCATCACGCCTCATTCCCATAGGTAGGGTAGGCAGAGACAACGTCCTTCCACTTGCCACGATCCTTGCATATCTCCTTCGCTTCTTTCAGTCTCATTAAACCTTTCTTACAAGTTCGTCGGTTTAGAGTACTCTTGACCTGGCCCTTATTTAAAATGTCCTGGATTTGGTCCAGGAACGTTCGCCTTGGTCTTCCCCTTCCAACTTTCGCATTCACTCTTGACTCATAAATCCTTTTTGTCAGTCTCCTTTCATTCATTCTCTCTACATGCCCAAACCATCTAAGCATACCTTTCTCAATTTTAGTCACTACGTCTTCTTTTATACCACAACGTTCTCTTATCACACTATTTCTTACTTTGTCACTCAGTATCAATCCACTCATACTTCTCAACGCTCTCATCTCTACCGCATTTATTTTACTTTTGTGATTTTTCATCATTATAATAAGCTTTATTGAATTACACACATTTATCGTTAATACTATTTACAATTATAATATAAGACAACTAAAAATAAAATAATGAACATATACTGATTACTATTATACTATACCAAAAAGTTTATTGCACTTTCATAGATTTAGAAAAGGCCTATGATCGAGTGGTGAGGAATAATCTGCGGTCAAAGTTATCTACGTATGGGGTGAGCGGTAATGTGATTCAAGCATTGAAGTCTCTCCATGAGGGTTCTAGAGCTTGTGTCAGAATAAACAGGGTGTACACGGTGTGGTTTCCTGTCGAAAGAGGTGTTCGACAGGGATGTGTTACGTCACCATGGCTGTTCAACCTATTCATAAATAACTGTTTGACAGATTATAAGAAAGTTTGTATGGGTTGAAACGTGGTCGCTGACTATGGGCCTTATTCGAAACCTCAGAGTCACTCAGCGTGCGATGGAGTGGGCTATGCTCGGAGTTTCTCTACGCAATCAAATCAGAAATGAGAAGATCCGTAGCAGAACCAAAGTCACAAACATAGCCCTACGAATCGCGAACCTAAAGTGGCAATGGGCGGGGCAGATAGTCCGAAGAACCGATGGACGTTGGGGCCGGAAGGTACTGGAATGGCGACCTCGCACCGGACGACGCAGTGTAGAAAGACCCCCCACAAGGGGGACCGACGATATAAGGAGGATCGCCGGTAGCCGCTGGAGCTAGGCGGCATAGAATCGGGCCTTGTGGAGATCATTTCGTGAGACCTATGTCCAGCAGTGGACTTCCATCGGTTGAAGCGACGACGACGACGCTGTATGGGTTAAGAATGAATTACTCATCAAAAGTTTACTCTACGCTGATGATCAAGTAATACTTGCATCATCCGCTAATGAGCTACAGAAGATGGTAAATATTATGAATGATTCTTTGAAAAGGAAAGTAATGAAAGTGAATGTACACAAAATGAAAGTTATTCTTTTTGAAAGAGATGAATCTATGATGAATGGCAATATTTTGACAGTTTGGGAACAAGTGAAAGAGGTGAAAGAATTTGTATACTTGGGATCTAAATTTACAAAAGATGGAACATGTGAAAGTAAATGGTGTCCTGCACGCCTTTATGAATAGCCAGATGGTTCTCAAAGGGCCAGAGTGGCTGTGCATGCAGGAGTGTTGTTGCCAACACTTATGTATAGTATTGAAAGTTGGGTATGGAAGAAGAATCACATAAGTAAAATAAATGCGGTAGAGACGAGAGTGTTGAGAAGTATGAGTGGATTGAAACTGAGTGGCAAAGTAAAAAATAGTATAATAAAATAACGTTGTGGTATAAACGAAGATTGACTAAAATTAAGAAAGGCTTAGATGGTTTGGGCTCGTAGAGAGAACGAATGAATAAAGACTGACAAAAAAGATTTATGAGTCAAAAGAGAATGCGAAAGTTCGAAGCGGAAGACCAAGGCGAACGTTCCTGGACCAAATCCAGGACACTTTACATAAGGGCCAGGTCAAGAGTACTCTAAACCGGCGAACTTGTATGAAAGGTATTATGAGAATGAAAGAAGCGAAGGAGATATGCAAGGATCATGGCAAGTGAAAGGACATGGTCTCTGCCTACCCGTATGGGAATAAGGCGTGATGCTATGAATTTATCTATTATAATACTTATTATTAATCTTAAGTCTATTTCTAATGTGTAGACACGTTACTTATATTCGATTAAGTACATATTCTAAATATTATAAAATCATTATAAATAATTTGAAACAAAGGTAAATATTACATCATTAGAAATGAAATTGGTGTTTTGTGTGGTAGGAAGTCAAGTTTTGTTTTTGTAAAATATGTTTAATAAATCAAAATATCAATACACTTTTGCAATTTCATAGGTTTTTAATTGATTCCTTTAATAAAATAAACCATGAGGGCGAGAGTGAATAAATTCCTCGAACGCGGTTTGAACTCCCGCATCGGATTTGAATTATTTTCCTTGTAAAAAGTTGTCCAAAATCCCGAAAAAATCAGTTGGAGCAAGGTCTGGGGAGTTCGGTGGATGTTCGGATACACATTCCAATTGTAGCCCATCTGACTTAGTGGTTGTTTGTTGTGCAGTGTGTGTGGTCTTTCGTTGTCGTGAAGTAGCAGTGGCCTTGAGCGGTTGACGAATCTCAGTTTTTTAGCATCTAGTTCTTCCTTCATCGTTTGCATTTGCTGACAATTAATATCTGAGGTAATCGTTTGGCCAGATTTTAGAAACTAGTGGCGACACTGGCACTAGTCCATCAAACACTCACAAGTAATTTTCCTGAGTCAATTTTCGTTTAGAGCAGGATTTAGCTGGGTCTCCAGGGTTCAGCCATTGCGACTAGCGCTTCCAATTATCGTACAATGTCCATTTTTCACCACAAATAATGATTCGTTTTAAAATCCCTTCATTATTTTGTCGGTTGAGTAAAATAACACAGCAGTCGACGCCAATGTGCCCCGACCATTGCCACTTCAGCTCCGTGATTCTTAGAGCTATGTCGGTGACTTTGGTTCTTCTACGGATCTCCCCGTTTCTGATTTAATCGCGTAGAGAAACTCCAAGCATAGTCCTTTCCGTCACACGCAGTGTAACTTTGAGCTTTCGAATGAGACCCATAGTCAGCGACCACGTTTCCAAGTTGTACACATCATCAATTCTTCGAGCTGCTTCGGCAGCATTGGGTCCACAGTAGAACTCGTACTCTTAAATATACTGATGGATATTTTTAATTTTGCCGATCAAATAGTCAATATTTTATGGTATGTAAGACTTGGTCAGATTGTTTTTAACATAATGTAATCTATCAAAAGTAAATCTTAGGAAATTCCACCCTCAAGGGGCAGTGCGGGTATTTTTCTTATTTGTAAAACAAAATGCTGCCAGAAAAACATTTCACGCAGACGAAGTTGCGGGTTCAGCTATTATCTTAAATATCCGTAGCAAGTGAAATACTCAAGTTTAATAAAAATAAAAACAAACTTGAAATTCCATATTTTAGGGTGACGAAGAAGGTTCAGAAATAATTTTTCGGGTTGAGCATGCGCATGTTTTATAAGAAACCACAATCAGTTAGATTTGCCTGCACATAGTATTAAGAAATATGTTAAAAGTATCCTTTTACAAAAGGCATATAATGTGGAAGATTGTTTTTAGCGATAGAATTGTTTGGACTTAATTCCGGTTGCTCACAGAAGCAATATTACATATTGTAAAGTACAAACCTATCTTTAAAAGAGTCACCGTTTAGTTTCTTGCCGCTTTCTTCTAAGTTGATTCAACTTTCCCAACAGGTGGTAGATTTGTTACCAACGGACAGATAACTGACGATTCATTAGTACTTGAATAAAGAATATTACGATTTTGATTGATTTATACATACAATTTTTTTTAGTGTGCCTCTTTTTGATGCATATATAATAAAAACGACATAATGTGGAAGATTGATTCAGGGATAGAAATGTATGGAGTGGAAAATGTTTGGATACGAGCAGCACATAAAATTTAAACGTTACACAAAGTAATTCACTGTAAGAACTATATTTGAAAGAGTGACTACTAAGTTACTTACCCGTTTCTTCGAGTTTTTCGAAACGGTGGTAGATTTGTTGACAAGAGATTGTTAACAGCAATTGAGACAATTAACCTATTAAGGTTTCCACACAGTACCGTACTGGAACATAAATCTCTAGCTTGGCGGTATGTCTTTGCTGGTGGGGTAGTAACTAGCCACGTATAAAGCGTTCCAAAAGCCCAGACTCATAAAATTTAGACATTGCAATTTCTAAATTCGGCCTTCTGAGGCTTGAACTCGGGATCTCGGGTACCAACGCCAGTCCTCGCACTACTACGTCAGCGGGTCCGTCAAAAAGCCTAGTTGAATAAAGAATATTCTAAGTTAAAAAAAGTCCGTTAGGTCTTTTTGGATATTATGATTTTTGTAATGTCTATTGTAAGAATGCATCAACTTGATGCGACAGTTTTAATAGCTCCATCGATAGTTAATGTGGTACACTAGATAAAAATAATAAGTTGACTACTTTGTACTCTTTTACCGTCGCCTAGCTTTGAAAGATTTTAATTTTGTTATCGTCGTCGTCGTCGCTTCAACCGATGGACGTCCACTGCTGGACATAGGTCTCACGTAATGACGTCCACAAGGCCCGGTCTTGTGCCGCCTGGCTCCAGCGGCTACCGGCGATCCTCCTTATATCGTCGGTCCACCTTGTGGGGGGTCTTCCTACACTGCGTCGTCCAGTGCGGGGTCGCCATTCCAGCACTTTCCGACCCCAACGTCCATCGGTTCGTCGGACTATGTGCCCCGCCCATTGCCACTTCAGGTTCGCGATTCGTAGAGCTATGTCGGTGACTTTGGTTCTGCTACGGATCTCCTCATTTCTGATTTGATCGCGTAGAGAAACTCCGAGCATAGCCCTCTCCATCGCACGCTGAGTGACTCTGAGCTTCCGCATGAGGCCCATAGTCAGCGACCACGTCTCAGAACCGTAGGTCATCACTGGCAACACGCACTGTTCGAAGACTTTGGTCTTCAGGCACTGAGGGATATTGGACGAAAAAGTCTTCCGGAACTTCCCGAACGCTGCCCAACCGAGTTGGATTCGGCGGTTGACCTCTTTCTCGAAATTGGACCTACCTAGCTGGACTATGTGTCCCAGGTATGTATACTCGTCAACAATTTCGAGTGTAGAGTTCTCAACGATGACTGGGTGGAGCGGAACATGGATATTGGACATAACTTTCGTCTTATCCATGTTCATTTTTAGGCCCACCTGTCGAGAAGCTCTGCTGAGGTCATCGAGCATTGCATTGAGATCTTCCAGAGTCTCTGCCATAATGACCACGTCGTCGGCAAACCGTAGATGAGTGATGTACTCGCCGTTGATGTTGATGCCCAGTCCGTTCCACTCCATAAGCTTAAACAGGTCCTCCAACGCCGCAGTAAAGAGCTTCGGGGAGATAACATCTCCCTGTCGCACTCCACGCTGCAGTTGGATAGACGCTGTGCTTTGGTCCTGTATACGGACTGACATGGTGGCGTTTTCGTACAAACACTTCAACACGTGTATGTACCGGTGGTCAATTCGGCATCTCTGCAAAGATCTCAACACGGCCCATGTTTCCACCGAATCGAAGGCTTTCTCATAGTCCACGAACGCCAAGCAAAGTGGCCGATTATACTCCTCGGTCTTCTGTATAATCTGCCGCAGCGTAAAGATGTGGTCTATGGTACTAAAGCCTTTTCGGAATCCGGCTTGTTCGGGAGGCTGGAAGTCGTCAAACTTGCGAGCGAGACGATTCGTGATGACCCTCGAGAACAGTTTATAGACATGACTTAGCAGCGCAATAGGTCTATAGTTCTTCAATAAGGTGTTGTCACCTTTCTTGAAGAACAGAACTACCACGCTCCTATGCCATGCCTTGGGCACCGTGCCTTCCAGGATGACGGAATTGAACATTCGCTGAAGGACTTTAAGAATGGGTTTTCCACCCGCCTTCAGGAGTTCCGCTGTGATTCCGTCATCACCCGGTGCCTTGCCGTTCTTCATCTGTTTGAGAGCCATACTAATCTCGTACAAGCTGACGTCCGGGATATCTTCGGTATAATGCCGGGTCAGTTTGGCACGGGGATCTTTAGCCAAACTATCAATAGGCTTGCAAGTCGATGTGTACAACTGTCCATAGAAGCTCTCAACCTCCCTCCGAATCTCAGGTCCAGATGCAATGAGTTCGCCGTTATGGGTCTTCAGCCGCGTCAACTGGCTCTGACCGATAGACAAATCTTTTGCGAACACTTTAGTGCCTTTGTTGCGTTCGATGGTATCTCGTATACGCTCGGCATTAAAGTGTCGCACATCACGCTTTTGCGATTTAGAGATCTGTCTATTGATCTGCCGATATGCGGACGCGTCTGCTGTAGACTGCAAGCTCATTGCATGTCTCTGTTCCATGAGATTAAGAGTATGGTCTGAGAATCTCTTGGTTTGCTTTTTACGGGGTTTATAAAATTTCATCCCAACCGTATGGACAGTTTCCACTAGCCTATCGTTTAGCTCGTCCACAGATTCGCAATCCTCGAGGCAGGCGAAGCGGTTTTGCAGCTCTAGTTGAAAGCTCTCGGGGTTTTGGATATGCGCGCGAGTGGGTCGGAGCGTAGACTTCACCAGTCTGAACCGCTCTCGGTGTACGTTGATATTCAATGTGCCTCTTACCATACGGTGATCGCTCCCAGTTTTCACTTGATTGATCACAGAGACATCATTGAATATGTTCCGTTTCGTAGACATGATGAAGTCAATCTCGTTTCTCGTGGAACCATCAGGACTCAGCCAGGTCCATTTTCGGAGCGGCTGTTTCTTGAAAAAAGAGTTCATCATATAGAGTCCCTCCTTTTCCATGAAATCAGCGAGCATCTGTCCCCTCTGGTTCCGTTGCCCATACCCAAATTGCCCCACTCTCAACTCTGCCCCGCTTCGTTCGCCGAGTTTTGCGTTGAAATCACCCATAACAACGTTGTAGAAGGTCCTAGAGGTATGCATGGCTTTGGAAATGTCCTCATACATAACCTCTACATCATCATCTGGATGCGATGATGTGGGTGCGTAAACCTGGATGACCTTCAACGAATACCGTTTGGTAATTCTGAGTATCAGGTACGCTACCCTGTTGGACACGCTGTTAACTTCTACAACGCTGTTGACGAGAGATTTGTGGACGAGGAACCCGACACCACCTTGGGACTGGTGTTCGCCCTCCCGGTAGTAGAACAAGTTACCGGATTTGAGGATTATCGTGTCCTCCCCCTCTCTACGGACTTCCGACAATCCTATAATATCCCAGTGTAACTTGTTTACTGCTTCTTCCAGTTCGAAGATCTTTTCGTCGGTCCTCAAAGTGCGTGCGTTGTATGTTGCCAGGTCAAGTCGTCGGGGTTGGCAGCGGAATCTCTTCCGGAGATTCTTAGCACCCCCTGCCCCGCCGTTACCGTAACCGCTGCCAGAGCTAGGAATAGCGGGGCTGCCGGGGACTGGGGGCCGTTGCTGCCTTGTCTCAATCATTTCGTGGTTGTGCCAATAATCACCACGCTTGGCAGGCGGGTTGGTGATCGCAGTGCTGATCCTCTCGCACCGATAACGCTGCTGCCCGTTATCGGTCTGTGGCATTTATGTCAGCTATAGAGAATGGTTATACCGCCATTTGTCGGTCGCCAGAGCCTCGTCGGTAAAAGCAGGGTGCACCGCGTGCATGTGAGGTTGGCATTTGGGGAAACGGATTGGGACGCGTTTCTCCCTTACACCCCCGTCATGATTTACCGCCATTAAACTCCACGGGACCTCGAATCAGTGAAAGTCAACCAAATACTTAGGAGACACTCTAAATGCTTGCATGCACTTTGACAAACATTGCCAACGCTTAATAGTGATTTTAAAACGCTCTCCATAGATTTCCTGAAAAGAAACGTTAGTAATCCAAACCGGGTCATAGGACACGCTCAATATCCCACTCAGAATAGGCCAAATACGTCCTTCACGACCCAGACAACTAGATTACTATAGACAATACTCCTGATCTTGTAAATATCCCGCATTCATCTACGTCCCCATCTACGTCCATAACAAAAAACGCCGCTCTAAGGTGAGACCCGGTTTGACAGGAGTCACCTTTAGCGGCCCCTGTTAACCTCCTCAAATTCCTCCGCGCTCGCAAACCCTCCGAGAGACATTGAAAAGCCAGTGTACCAAATGTACCAGATTTAAAAATAAATTGAGAGTAGCGTTACAGTGCAGTGCACTGTGCAGTATAGATACAGTTGCACTTGCCGTTGAGTGGTTGTAATAATATAATTAGCTTAGTTGTGTAAAAGTATGGCAAATAAATGGGTTTAAAGTAGGATTAATAAAAGTGTTTCATTGCCGTTTCAAAATCGTGTTAAAATAATAGAAAATCGTAGAAAAAATGCGTAATTGAATTTGCGTGTGTTATTTTTATTAGAATACTTCCTTAAACAATTATAATATGCGTTTATTGATACGCCCGCTTGTAGAAATAACTTTTGGTAATAAAAGTTATGTATTTCGTGAAAGGAATAATTATAAAAATCAATTCGATCAATTTTGCTAAATTACGATTATCTAGCTTCATTTTGCGAAGTAGTTCTAAGAATATGCTTTAGCATATACTTTGTTTGATGCGACACTAAAAAAATAAGATTTCCTATCAAGAATAGTAGATAGAAGTGACATATCTGTTCTTTTCGGCTGACTGTTACTGTGTTTAATTTATATCATTTTGCGATAAGTCCTGTATATGCAGTCAAATATAACTTTATAATTTATTATGGCGAAAAATCAAAAACTATCAAAGTAACTTATCAAAACACTACGTATATAAGAAAACAGCGTGTAGTTTTAGTTTACAACAAATTATTGGTTAAAACTGCTATTCATATAATAAATAAGCAAACTAGTTTAAGTATGAAGTATTTTCTTAATAATGACTCATTGGGGCTATCAAGTATCATTGTCGTTGAAAAGTTTAAAGCTACGCTTTCAAATTAAAACTATGTTAACATCATTTTTTCCTTAATACGAATTGTAATTTTCCAGAATTAATAACCTTGACTTTAATGTAACTGTATACGTTTCTATAATAAACTTCCAGAAGACGTTCTAGAGATTTCCCTTGACAAGTTTGAGTTTAAAGACATTTAAAAGAAAACTAGTCGAAAATCATACTACAATTTAAGGATTTACTTTAACTTATTACTCTGTCTTAAATAAAATAAATTGAAATAGTAATATAATTTGTTGTGGTTTCTTCAGGATGCGCAGGAAACTCATAACTTTAGATTATAAATCGTTCTTTAATATCGTAATCAGTCATACATTAGAAATTATATATAGGAAAGATACTATATTTGACGATTTAAAAGCGCTGTAAAAGAATACTTGAGTAAAGAATTTTTGGCATAATTTGAAAAATGATCGACCCGGTAAAACAATGTAAGTCCCTGCTAAATGTGTCATACGTGGAACATCTGTTTACTTACATATTTTTACTCAGCTCTCCTTTATCTCGAAGATGGAGCATAATGTATTTTAGTAAGTAGATGTATGCTTCAGCTCATCCTAAGCCTTTTACAAATAAGACTAGATTTCTAGAAATGCATTTTTCTCCAGAGGTCTTATATGCGGTTAAGCTGATTTAGAATAGTGTATATACGGCAGGTAACAGCATATTGCCGTCGGAACATTATATATGATAGAATTATGGCGATGGAAACTTTTTTCTCCGTATTGAGGCTTCGGTTCCGACGGATGTCCTATTAGCGGTTAAAATATAATAAAACTAAAGAGTTTGTCTCTTTGGGTAACCTTGCTAATTGTGAGAACTATTGGTTCGAAATAAAAATTGATTTATTATTGATGACAAATATACCGGCTTATGTTATAGGTCCAATGTTTCGACCAGTACGAGTGGCGCTTTATGAAAAACGTTATAATAAGAGGAAAAAATATTAATTACACCAATGCGAATTCAATATTCACTGTTAAGACAGAACTGGTTTGTTAAGTCAAGTTTGCTTTTAAATATAATCTAGTTAATTTAAAAAAACAAACTTTTTAGAAAAGACGCTTTTCTATGGACCAATCAGATGGAACGTTTGATTGACATTATTATAATTATACTTTATGATGTTTAGTAAAACTTAAAATAGAATACACATACCATGCATCAATATATTGCCGTCGGATTATGTGTATAAGTGCGACGGCATAGTTATCCAACGTAATTTTTTCCGTAACATATTGTAGCCTTTATTTACAACGGATATTTTATTAGTAAAAAATTACAAAAGTTGGCTTGAACTTTCTTAAGCATGTCTCTGTTTTCTCTTGCTTTGAGGGAAACAAAAAGATGCTAAATAGAAATAAATAAAAATTCACTGCATAGATATATATAGATTACTGCTACGTTGTAATTTCACCTGATGGTAACTCATATAGTCTAAGATGGTAGAGCGCTTACTTGGTAAGAGGCAATCAACCTCTTTTGGTTTCTATACAGCACAAACCGATACGCAATTTTTTTTCTTAGTTATGCGTCCTTGCGAAATTGGTAACGCGGCTGGAGCCTCCCACCACTTCATGGTAAAACAATTTGCCCTGTTGATAACGGAACTTGGGGCCAAGCGAAACGAGGACCTGTACTACTGCGTCAGTAAGGTCATTAGATTTAATAGATATTACATCCATGAACAAGTTATAAAATGTAACAAAGTCTATTGACAAAAAAACGTCACCACAGTTAATCGGTAATTTTAGTTGACTTAAATATTATTTCTAATTGCTAAACGATTACGCGATTTGGTACCCAAGGCGAATGATGTGTAAAAAAATCTAAAAAAAAAATATGCCCCTTTCACTAGCAATACTCCCGAATCAACATCCCCTATATATAAGTAGTCAGGTATAAAATGATAATTTTTGTAAGACAGTGTTTCGAAGTTAAATTATTTATCTCTGTGCCAACCTTTTCTACAATATGTTTTTTCAAGTGTAATTTTTTCATACTTATATCATTTAGGAAAAAACGTTGGTCTAGTGGTTATCATGCTCGACCACCGTCATAAGGTTCTGGGTTCGAGTCCCGGGTCGGACGAATTCAAAAATCGATATTGAGTTTTCGAATAAGTTTTTCTCAACATTTGCCCGAAGTTGGGAAGTTGGCGGTGTGCTTCACCCCCGTGACTCGGAGCAGTGGGATTAATGGGCTGCCACTTAATCATTATAAAAATTACGAAATCGTCAACCTATAAGCGACGGGATCTATCACACCACAATCAGATATCGTCGATCTTTTTTCCCGCGGACACATAAAATGTAAAACGAACTCCCGCCAACGGAGTTCCCGCAAGGGTATCATGCCGATACGTTAAATAGGCGAATAAGGAGGCCGGTACCGTATTAGTGGTCCCTATGGAGCTGCAGATGTCCATGAGCGGCAGTGTTCACGTAACATCAGGTGACCCGCCAGCTAGTTTGTCATAACTATAAAAAAAATATCTTTTACATTAATTGAGTCATATTGTTCATTTGAACATGGAATATTTATTTAAAGACAAAAATTAAATTCTACAGTGCTTCCAATCCTAACGAGCTGTATAATAATATTACAGGGAATTGCAATCAGGGATTTCAAGCTTTCAGGCTGATACGTCGTGCGACGCAGTTGTATCAAAAGCGCATTAATTAAATTTCCTAGAACTTCGATGTAAGGCAGAAATTTCTCATTGGCTCATAGCGCGCATGCTCAAGTTCAGAGTTTCAATGTCACGGTCTAACTTTCACTCCTTCCCCCCAGTTAATGTATACGGGTCGCGACTATAGGACGTGTAACTGTTGCGTTCTATTTTCCCGCCCACTGCTGCTCCCCTTCAAAAGCTGTAAGAAATAATTATATTTAGTAATTATTTTTTAACTTAAATAAAAAAAAATAGATATACACGAACTTTTTCGGAAGTGGGCAATGATGATGTCCGTCTATCACTTATTTATTTGAACAAAATGAAGTTTATCACTCGCCTTTTTACTAAGGTAAACTTTATTAATGGTATCCATAATAAGACTGACTAATCAATAATGAGGGATAATTATATAAGGAAAATGAACAACGGTTTCTCAAAAGAAAATCAAATTTAATTAATATTTATTTATAAAAATTTCAATTATTTGTAACAAAGCATATCTTAACAGCCACAACAATAAATTGTATTAAACACGTATTTTATTTTATTGCTGAAAGTTTAGCGCTTGACTGTAGTCTCACCTGATGGTTAGTGATGACACAGTTTAAGATGGAAACGCGCTTATCTGGTAAGGGGCGATATACTTCTTATGGTTTCTACACAGCATCGTACCGGAACACAAATCTCTTTGCTTGCCGATACGTTTTTGCCTCGAAGCCTCCCACTAGTCCAGATTCAGACAAATTAGAAAATATAATTTTCTAAATTCGCCCCACCGGGGTTCGAACCTGAGGCTTCTGGTAGTAAAGCAAGTGCTCGCACCATTGCCCCAATTCGAAAGTCAATTGCTTCATTGGATAAATTGGTCGGTAAACACCATGCCGTTGCCGGTTCTATTAAAAAACCCTTTACTTTTGTTACAAAGTTTGCAAATCTTATAATGTTACCTATTAAAATTAAGAAAACTTAAATCCGTCGGTACCGATCCTAAATTTTTGGAAAATAAATGCCGCATCGGTCTATTAAATGCATTCTATGCATATTCTTTCAAATTTCCATTATTACGAAAAATTTATTCCGGAGTAGAAATGAAATAGTTTCCTTAAATAAGAAAACCTGGCGAACATATATTTCAGCTATATACATGACAAGCGTCACTGATGCAACGGTTTGGGTAGTCAATCATGAGGTCGATTCCCGATATGGCAAATTAAGAAAATATTATTAGTGGGTGCCACTAGCTTTAACTAATTACCACCCACCGGCTAACACTTGCCATCAAGCTATAAATTTGTGTTCTTGTAAGGTGCAGTGTACAAAGCATTCGGTGAAATCATTGTCAAACTTTAAAAAATAAGCCCACCGGTATACGATGGCCTCGCTGGCGCAGTGTTGCGAGTACTCGCTTTGCTAGCAGGTTCGATCCCTGGGAGGGCGAATTTAGGAAGTTGCATGTGAATGGCTTCAGACGTGACTAGTTACCACGCTACCAGGAAAGACGCATGGCCTAGCAAAGAGATTTATTTTCCAGTGCGATGCTGTGTTTCCACACAGCATTAGAAGCAAAGTGCCTTTTAGCATATTAGACGATATTATCACTTACCATCAGCATCGGTGTGATGTCGGCCAAGCGCTAACTTATCAGCAACAAAAGAATTATTTCCCTTTAACCACGGATTTACATCAACAGTCGTTATACTTAGATTTAAAAAAATTGTCTGTTTTTTTATTAGTATTATTTATTCATCATGACAAAATCTTTAGGTATCATATCTTTATACTATCCGTCGGATTATGACGAAAAAGTTAAATTTAACAAATTAAGTCACGAAACCTTTGGCGTGAGTTTATATGCTGTACAATTTTACCCCAAATAAATTTAATTATTTAACGTTGGAAAAAATATATAAACCTCAATTGTCATTCATTACAACTTGGCTGGATTGTTTACCAAAATGTATTACAACTTGACTGGATGAACAAAAAGCATTTTAATGACGATTGAAAATCTAGAAAGTGTAGTAACTTTTAACAATGGATTTTATATAAGTTGCACTTGACTATGATCTCACCTAATGGAAAACGATAATACAGTTTAATATGGTAAAAGTTACTTAATTACGGGTAATCATTTTTGCATAGTGTGTCGGCACACTTTTTTTATGGAGCGCTTACTTCTATTAGGTCCTTTAAAAAATTTTTTTGTTCTGTCTGGGATCCTAAAGCTCACCTAGCGAAGACATAATACATACATAGACCTTGATAAAAGACATAACTTTTATTATTAAGCATTCACTAGTTTTGTCCTTCTTCAATTTAAACAAGCTAATATTACTATATTCTCCTTCTTATATTTATATCAATCAGTAATAGAAAAATCTTATGATCTCAATAAGGATGTATATTTTTTTGGCAATGCTCGCATTCGTTGAGATAGATATTATCTATATAAAGGTATAAGCCCAATGTTCTTATTTTAAACATTTGCTATAAGCCGAGTTAGTACAACATGTGTCTATTCTATTGTACATTCTGTCTTAAAGAATCGAATGATTTTGATAAAAAGTCTTACAACAATTATCCCTGCATCTCGACACATGTTTCCTTATATGTTTTTAATGACTTATATTAGTTTTATACTAGTTTTTAAATTTTTTATAATACATATTTTGTTAAGACATTTGATTAATAATTTTATTTATAAACTCATTCGCAAACACTGACACAGTATCTTTTTGACTATAACTTCGTCTGCGTATACTGAAACGTGGGACAGCCGCCATCAATTTGAAACTAAGTTAATAGCAAAACTGTAATAAAACACTGTAAGAATTTTTTTTAATAGGGAAAGAATTGTATATCAAAGAAGTTACATTTTTCTTATGCATTATAACAATCCCACTTAACAAAATAATAGGTACATACGTAACATACAAAACATTCAAAATGCCAGTGTTAACATTAAATTACAAATATGGCAATAAAGCTGAATTACTAAAGCAAATATTAATTTCAAAGTGGAATATCTGACAAGAGATTACGCATTCCCACCTGGTGTCTTGGAAGAGTCCGTCTGAGGATTCGCGGAGCAGGTGCGCAAACATGTGCCGCAGTATCCCACCTCCTGCGGCGGTGAGAGGGGAAATCTACTGCATTCTCTTTCTCTCTTTCGCGGGCCTCTTTTAGCGAAACTACGGTCTCACAGAAGAAGGCCGCTACCGCCCAAGACCTTTTACTGGAGAGCATCGTGCCTACAATGCACTGCAGCGAGAAATCCCCACCGATCAGCTGAGCTGACGCTGGGTAACCTAGGCTGCGCAATCAGTCAGAATGTGGTGTGCTTAGTCAATAGCTGCACCATACTCATGGTAATTGGGTGACTCCTCTCGGCCGATTTGACAACCATGCCCGATCAGAATCTGCACCAGATGGTAGGAGAGCTTACTGTGCCCCCTGGTGAGGACGAATCATCTCCACAGCGGCCACGGCCGCTGCTGGGGACCCGAGGTCCTCCTTCCACTTGTGAATCAGAGCCTGGTCGGCTACGAACCTCATCAACTTCAAACCTTGAGCCCTCGCAGTTGCCCTATTCCGATGGACAACCGCAAGAACCTTCTGCCGTTGCGCCCCGTCCCGCTCTCCGCTAAAAAACCATACTGGCGAATATTCCAGCGAGATACGTAGATTACTGAGATATGCCTTAGCACAGGCCCAAATTTCCATAGGCGTTTTGTTATTAAGTACTGATTAACATGACTTGTTTAACTGTTCTCTTTAACTGTACGGTTAAACCTTTCGGATTCCCAACGGATTGATATTAGTGGCCAAAGCGGTTCGATAAGCGAGTGCGTCATCAAAAAGCTTTGTAAGTTTCTGCCACAGTCCCATTGCTGTAGATTCACCCTTAATATGCACGAATAAACCGGGACCTATAGTCAACACTATCTTGGCTTCTGCTTTTGCATCATTTCACTCGCCGCTGATGCACCGCAGCATTACGAAAGTACGAAATAGTTCCCCATTAGAATTTTCTCTATCTTTTATCTTTGCAAATTGCAATTTGCAAAGATAAAAGATAGAGAGTTTAAATGTTTTTTTTTTATATATTACTGACAGGTTAGTACTTGTCTGTGATCTCATGTGTGTGATACAGTCTAAGATGGAAGCGCGCGAATCTGGTAAGAGGCGATATACCCTTTCCGGTTTCTACAACGCAGCATCGTACCGGAACACAAATATCTTTGTTTCGTGGTACGTCTTTGCTGGTAGGGTGGTAATTAGCCCACCGGTCCAGACTCAGACAAATTAGAAAATACAATTTTCTAAATTCTCTTTATCGTGCATCGAACCCGGGACCTCTGCTAGCAAAGCGAGTACTCTTACCACTGAGCCAGCGAGGCCGTCAAAATGCATGTAATCTGATTTGTTGACTGTTATTCGCGTGTTTGGCACATAACATGTAATAAAACACACAAGGATTGACATGATGAAAGGGTTAAATCTTGTTACTCATACTAACAAAAACGTTTGCTCAGCGATCTGAAATGATACCCATCCTATACCCTTAATCTAAAAAAACCCAACAAAATAAAAAAAATACGATCAAAATGGGTCAAATAGTCAATTATAAACAGCAGACTCACATTTATAAAATATCACCCTCCCATAAATTTAACTATCTATACATATATATATATATATAGATATCCAGGTATCTATTGACTCATCGTGATATCTCTGGAACCATAAGGTGTCGTCGTCGTCGTCGCTTCAACCGATGGACGTCCACTGCTGGACAAAGGTCTCACGTAATGACGGCCACAAGGCCCGATCTTGCGCCGCCCGGCTACCGGCAACCCTCTTTATGTCGTTGGTCCACCTTGTGGGGGGGTCTCCCTAAACTGTGCCGTCCGGTGCGGGATCGCCACTCCAGGACCTTCAGCCCCCAACGTCCATCGGTACTTCGGACTATGTGCCCCGCCCATTGCCACTTCAGGTTCGTGATTTGCAGGACTATGTCGGTGACTCTGGTTCTACTACGGATCTCTTCATTTCTGATTCGATCACGTAGAGAAACTCCGAGCATTGCCCTCTCCATCGCACGCTGAGTGACTCTGAGCTTCCGCATGTGGTTCATAGTCAGCGACCACGTCTCAGAACCGTAGGTCATCACTGGCAACAAGCAGTGTTCGAAGACTTTGTTCTTCAGGCACTGAGGGTTTTCGGACGAAAATATCAGGCGTAACTTCCCGAACGCAGCCCAACCGAGTTGGATTCGGCGGTTGACCTCCTTCTCGAAATTGGATCTACCTAGCTGGACTGTATGTCCCAGTTATGTGAAATTGTCAACAATTTCGAGAGCTGAGTTCTCAACGATGACTGAGTGAGGCGGTACATGGATATTCGACATAACTTTCGTCTTATCCATGTTCATTTTCAGGCCCATCTGTTGAGAAACTCTGCTGAGGTCATCGAGCATTATATTGAGATCTTCGAGAGTCTCTGCCATAATGACTACGTCATCGGTAAACCGTAGACGAGTGATGTACTCGCCGTTGATGTTGATGCCCAATCCGTTCCACTCCATAAGCTTAAACAGGTCCTCCAACGCCGCAGTAAAGAGCTTCGGGGAGATAACATCTCCCTGGCGCACTCCACGCTGCAGTTGGATAGACGCTGTGCTTTGGTCCTGTATACGGACTGACATGGTGGCGTTTTCGTACAAACACTTCAACACGTGTATGTACCGGTTGTCTCTTATACACATCTAGCTAGAACAAGGCAGGCAG
>JACTOM010000001.1:1240534-1257824 GCA_015832385.1 Elymnias hypermnestra | reverse complement strand
GATCTCTCTCCGGTTGTGTCGGATTACCGTCACATCGGACTATGAGAGTGAAGGAATAGAGAGTGCACTTGTGTACTATGCCTGCCAATCCGCAGTGGAGCAGCGTGGTGGGTCTATGCTCTAAAAACCCTCTCCCCTTCGGAGTGAGGAGGCCTGTGCCCAGCAGTGGGACGTTAATGGGCTGCTACTTACTACTTTTTACTTTTTTTACTAGCCTATTGTTAACCTCATCCACAGATTCGCATTCCTCAAGGCCATCGAAGCGGGTTTGCAGCTCTAGTTGAAAGCTCTCGGGGTCTTGGATTTGGGCACGAGTAGGTCGGACCGTAGACTTCACCAGTCTGTACCGTTCTCGATGGACGTTGATATTCAATGTGCCTCTTACCATGCGGTGATCGCTCCCAGTTTTCACTTTACTGATCACAGAGATACCATTGAATATGTTCCGTTTCGTAGACATGATAAAGTCTATCTTATTTCTCATGGAACCATCGGGACTCAGCCAGGTCTTTTTTCGGAGGGGTTGTTTCTTGAAACAGGAGTTCATCATGTAGAGTCCCTCCTTTTCCATGGAACCAGCGAGCATCTGTCCTCTCTGGTTCCGTTGCCCACAGCCAACTTGCCCCACTCTCAACTCTGCCCCAATTCGTTCGCCTAGTTTTACTTTGAAATCTCCCATCACAACATTGTAGAATGTCCCAGAGGTATGCATGGCCTTGGATATGTCCTCGTACATAACCTCTACATCCTCATCCGGATGTGATGATTTGGGTGCGAAAACCTGAAAATGAATACCTTCAGCGAATACCTTTTGGTGATTCTGCGTATCAGGTACGCCACCCTGTTGGACACGCTGTTAATTTCTACACTGCTCTTGACGAGGCATTTGTGAACAAGGAATCCGACACCACCTTGGGATTGAATTTCACCTTCTCGGTAGTAAAACAAGTTACCGGATTAGAGGATTATCGTGTTCTCACCCTTGCTACGGACTTCGAACAATCCTATAATATCCCAGTGTAACTTGTTTACTGCTTCGTCCAGTTCGAAGATCTTTTCGTCGATCCTCAAAGTGCCTGCGTTGTATGTTGCCAGGTCAAATCGTCAGGGTTGGCAGCGGAATCTCTTCCGGAGATTCTTAGCACACCCTGCCCCGTCGTTACCATAACTGCTGCCAGAGCTAGGAATAGCGGGGCTACCGGGGACTGGGGGCCGTTGCTGCCTTGTTTTGGTCATTTGTGGTTGTGCCGATAATCACCACGCTTGGCAGGCGGGTTGGTGATTGCAGTGCTGACCTTCTCGCACCGATAACGCTGCTGCCCGTTATCGGTCTGTGGTATTTAGGTCAGCTATATAGAATGGTTATACCGCCATTTGTCGGTTGGTGGGTATTGTCTCATTACGATATCTCTGGAACCATAAGGTGTAAAGACTTGAAATTTGGTAAAACAATTTGCGTAAATTAATGAAAATGCTACCAAAAACATTCCACGTAGACAAAGTCGCGGGTTCACCTAGTTATAGATAATTGATGGATGTGTGTTTGAGAATCACTATTTTGAAAGTCGCTAATTTGTAGGATAAGTAATATTATTCTCCGATTCTTCATTATTATAGTAAATAATGTTGATCAAAACTGAGAACTGTCACAAGTCGAATCACTCTCATTCTCCTATAATATTACTATACTCTTACAACCCCCTTGTAAAATGCCCCACTCAAAACTAATAAGTCCACTAATATCAGTCGTCGTTAAAACGACGACTTAGAACAAAAGTTTTGATTAAACTTGAGGCAATTTCCGAAATAACAATAAACCGGAAGTAGCACATGTAAACTTTTTACTGATATAATTACAAAGACCTCAGCCTCATAAACAAATATAGTAAGTTAGTAGCAATCCAAGAAATATAATAATCGCTAACAGTCGGCCTATCCTATTCTATTTCCCGTCTCGGAAAAATCTGAATCGTTACAAAAACAAATATAATAATGATAATGACCTCTAACTCTGTGTACTTTATAGCTAAATTTTTTCACTCATCGGTGTTGTACAATATTCCATTGAGTCCATAAAAATTTCCACTGTTTCAATCCCGCATGCGCAACTTAGGAGTTTGAATGTCAACTTTCACCTAATACCCCAGTAAAAAATGTTCACCGTAAATACAGCACGCGTAATTTTATTGCTATATTTTACCGCGTAAGTCACGTCGTTAAAAAGCTTCGAAAAAGACATTTTTATATTGTGTTGTCAAAATAAATGTTTTTCTCTATAGTTATATTAGTTCGTCATTCTTTGTTTGCTGTTAATGTGTTTTAAAACAACTCGTTCTACGTGTCCTAATGACAAGTTTTTAAAGTAAGTTATTAAAATAAATATTGAAAAAAAATAATTAAAAAAATATTCTATGTTCCCGAATTATAATATGTTCTTTCAGTATAGTAAACCTATAATATAAAAACTGTAATGTATATTTTATTTTACGTTGAGGATACTATTCTTTATTTGAATACTATTAATATTCGTTTATTGAGAAATTTCGATCCATTAAATATAAAAAAATTAATTAAACAAAGAAAGCTAGGAAAAAATCAATAGAAAACTTTAAAAAGGTATCCTTCTAATATTATACAATAGACAGCACAATTCTAGCTGATTTCTTCAAAACAACAAAAAATCAAGTAATAATAACACTTCAGTGGAATTGGACTTTCTGCTGGAATCACACGATAACCTGATTCATTTAATGCAGTTAATAAATTTGCTTAAGTGTGTTAAATATTGTGGTTGACTTGTTAAATAAATTAAAACCTTTAAAAATCCGCTAAAGTTGTGTACATCTTCTAAAAAGATGTAATATGGAATTATCAATACTATTTTCCACTAGCAAGTATGATTTTAAGAATAATTTTAGACGTGAATATTAGAACTGTGCCAATCGAGGGATGTGCCGAATTTTAAACAAAAGTCTAAAGTAAGTTTACTATAAGTTTAACGCAGCCTCTCCTGTGTGAAATGATAATAAAAAACATATCTACGCAGCACATAAACTACCTCGAACTGATAATCCTAAAGTGTAAAAAACAATTTGAGTAAAAATTCAATTTCAACTATTTTAACAAATTTTATTATAAATGATGCCCTTCCATTCCATAATTAGGAAGTTTGCTATCCTATTCATACCATTCACTATTTCAAATGTCTACCCATTTAAAAACCAACCAAATTTTTAAATCTGAGTGTAGGTTTTAATTTGGTCTAATATTTTCACTCGCATTATTTAGTTACGGAAATTATAGTGGGGAGATGTTTGACAAAAAATGATTTAGCTTTTTGAAGATTTTCAACTAACAACGCTCTTCTAAAAGGTTTTTGAAGTTCCAAAATAGAAAAGTGATGAATGCGAAAACTATTATCTGTCTGACGCGATTGATCATGTCCGTAACGTTTTTAACAAAAATTAAGAGCTTTGCAACTTACAGCAACTGAGGCATTCATATTTCTTTTTCTACAGACGGTTGAAGGAATTCATTATTTTAATTAAGTCTTTTGTGAAGTTGGAATCTTGTTTACAAGAAAGATTGGAAAAGCAATCCAGCGATGAGAACGTAATTGTTATTGCTTCTGGAACATCACTTATTTCTCGCAATATTTGATGCTAAAAGCTACTCTGTTAAATAACTTTTAATAATTGCATTGATTAAAATGTTCACTTGCAGAACATTTTTTTATCACGTAGGTAAGCCTGATCTTACAAAGTACAAGCGTTAACACAGTTAAGGATATCCGTAACTAGACACATTAGAATTTAATTTCCTAATTTGCCTAGTCGGAAATTGTATCCGGGAAGTCTGCTGCCGTTGCGGACACTTGCAATTTGGTACATTATCGAGGCCCTCAAAACAATTTAGTAATTAATTCCGTACTGCATCAGATGACAAATGTTTCCAATAATAACTTGTATATATCTCAGTAAGTCAATGTGTTACATCACTAATGATCAATTGTATTAAAACATATCAATGAAAATAATTACTTATGTACTATGTTGAACGAATACCCAATTAAAAATATTTAAAATTTTAGTTAATCAGACAAGAAAATCCAGCTCGCTTACTCTAAATCTTTATTTCGACTTCTACTCCATCTCAACTTAATATCATTCGCCGACACAGACACTCTTGAAAATCATTTCACGGAAGTAATAACCCAATAGATTTCACGGTGTCATTTTGGTTTGTATAACATATTTTTGTTGACAGCCGACCGTAAATTGCTCGATATACGAGTTTATACTATGAAAAATCTCACAATGCTTTCGTTGCAATATTCTTAAGGCAAAAGCCAAAGTTTCGCTTTCCTCATTAAGTTATTGTCGTCGTCGTCGTCGCTTCAACCGATGAAGGTCCACTACTGGACATAGGCATCACGAAATGATGCCCACAAGGCCCGATCTTGCGCCGCCTGACTCCAGAGGCTACCGGCTATACTCCTTATATCGTCGGTCCACCTTGTGGGAGCACTTCCTACACTGCGTCTTCCGGTGCGGGGTCGCCATTCCAGCACCTTCAGGCCTCAACGTCCATCTACGTCGGACTATGTGCCCGGCCCATTGCCACTTCAGGTTCGCGATTTGTAGAGCTATGTCGGTTACTTTGGTTCTACTACAGATCTCCTCATTTCTGATTTGATCGCGTAGAGAATCTCCGAGCATAGCCTTCTCCATCGCACGCTGAGTGACTCAGAGCTTTCGAATGAGGCCCATAGTCAGCGACCGCTTTTCCGCTCCGTAGGTAAGCACTGGCAATACGCACTGTTCAAAGACTTTGATCTTTGATTTGATTGATTGAGTACTAAAATTCTGTTTTACGTTAGGTTGCTTTGCTTAGAATCTTTAGTACATATCTTCGTAGTAAAATTATTCATGTTATATAATATCTATAAATTGTTGCAAGTATAACATTCAAGTAATTTTTATCAATACTTTATTATAATATGTTTACAAATTCAGGTACCCATTAAATGTAATTGCTGTCTAGATGACTGTTTTACACACGGAAAATAAATTACTTCTACGCTAACCAATAACGCTAATGGTACCAACTTAATTAAATTGGAAATTGTGTCACTTGTCGCTATATTAAAAATATTATCACTCTTTCCTACGTGAACAGATATGTTTTTATTTCGTACTGCAAATTAAATTAATATATTTCGTAGTTAGTAATGGATTGAAATAGATTCAGTTGACATTCATTTTATTTTCGAATGTATATTAAGAGCCAGTGATGAAACAATTTCATATAGAATTATACATCAATAGTACAGGTATGTGTACTCGAAATTGTTGACGAGTACACATACCTGGGACATATAATCCAGCGTGGTAGGTCCAATTTCGAGAAGGAGGTCAACCGCCGAATCCAACTCGGTTAGGCGGCGTTCGGGAAGCTACGCCAGATATTTTCGTCCGATATCCCTCAGTGCCTGAAGACCAAAATCTTCGAACAGTGCGTGTTGCTAGTGATGACCTACGGTTCTGAGACCTGGTCGATGACTATGGGCCTCACGTGAAAGCTCAGAGTCACTCAGCGTGCGATGGAGAGAGGGCTATGCTCGGAGTTTCTCTACGTGATCGAATCAGAAATGAAGAGATCCGTAGTAGAACTAGAGTCACCGACATTGTCCTACGAATCGCGAACCTGAAGTGGCAATGGGCGGAGCACATAGTCCGAAGGACCGATGGACGTTGGGGGCTGAAGGTGCTGGAGTGGCGACCCCGCACCGGACCGCGCAGAGGAGGCAGACCCCCCGCAAGGTGGACCGATGATATAAATAGGGTCGCCGGTAGCCGCTGGAGCCAGGCGGCGCAAGATCGGGCCTTGTGGACGTCATTACGTGAGACAGTCCAGCAGTGGACGTCCATCCGTTGAAGCGACGACGACAACGACGACGAGTATACTGGGCGTGTCCTATAATATTATTTGGAATATCCCGTTCGTGTCACATCAATGATCTGTGTAGCTGAGTCCATCGGTTTAAACAATTTTTACTTTTTACCTAATCTGTACAAGAATATATTATATAGTTTTCCTTAAAGACTATATTCAACTATATTTAATTCAGATAAAATGACGTTTTGACAATTTAGGCCGCGTATGAGCATTCCTTTTAAAATAAAAATAAAAAATTGATTGCCTACTTTACTTTGTACCCGTGACTCAAAAGCGGGTATAGCCATTGGTCTCCGTCTGATTTGGTCAAATTTGCCGTTCTAAGAGACTGTAATAGTAAAGGAATACAGAAAAGTGAATCTACTTACTAAATTTGTTACGAACAGACGGACAATTCAAAAGACATTTGTGCTCGAAAAAGAAGATTTGGATTTTGTGTACTTCAACGGTTTATAAAAGCATATCTTGACATTTAAATATGTGCTTACTTTACTTTTTAACCGGTTTAAAAAAGGAGGAAGTTATCAATTCGTCTATATTTTTTTCCTTTTTTATGTTTGTTGCGTCGTAACTCGAGTGGGTGAACCGATCATGATGATTTTTTTTATATGAAAAGTGGTGCTTCTCGTAGGGTCCCATTTTTTTAAATCCAGTTTTGATGTTTGTATATATGAGAAAACCATATAAATCTTGAATTTTCATTAAGCATGTGGGCGACAAATGGACGAATAATTCAAGAAAAAGCTAACCGATTTCAATGATTCTCTTTTCATTGGCAAGGATATACTTCAAGGGTTATTTGATGATAGTTTGGTTAGATTTTGATTTATGGATCCATGACAAAGTAAGGGAACTCTTTAATTCTTAGGAGCAAATTAACGATACTCGGCCCAATATTTCCAGGCTATCCAGATATTAGAGTGACGTAGTTACAGTAGAGTAATTGTCGTAGTTAAATGGAAAAAAAATATTTTTGACGATTCAAAAGTGCTATAATAGGCCAACTTGAATAAAGATATTTTGAGTTTGAGTTCGCGTTTAAATGTGATGATCAATGGAACTCCTCAACGGCTTACAGTAAGGGCGCGATTTGTGGCAGAATATCTAAGTATCTGTAATCAAAGTGCAATAACATTACGTTTATTGGAGCATTGCATTATTTACTTAAGGTGCATTATGTGTGAAGCGGAGGTAGCCAAGTGGGGGAGAACTTTTGTGTATTAGTGATGAACTTGATTACAATATAAAAGACTAGTGAAAGCGGGGTGGCAACGTATGAGGTTGTTTCATTTAAACGGAGCAACATGTTTTTAGTATAAGTGTACTTCAGATTCACAAAAAAATTTAACAAACAAAGAACCCCCCAAAATAAACTATTCGAAAAAAATGAATGCTGTTAAAAGTTAAATATAATTGCTTTTTATTTTTTAGAGTTTTCCTATGCTAATGGATATACAAAAACACAGATACACCAAAATTTTTTCTCTTTATAATATTACAATTTGTATTTTTCGCTTGTCGACACTATTCTATTAAAGTATTTTTTGGGATGATTTTTGCTATACAGATGAGTTAGATGGAATTTACTTGCTCCATAATTATATGATGAAATTTTTACAAATCATTTCTCAAGCAGGTTTCATTAATAAAATGAAGAATTCTTTTGCTTTCTACCGCGTCAGGAACGATTTTTTTATTAAGAATACCCCTTTATTTATAACATTTCTTTGTCTACCTTACCTCTCATAGATTTTACGAGCAGAAATAAAGCTACACTTTTTAATTACAAGCACAGCTTTCCGTAACTACTTCAAACAACATTTCTATATAAACCTTTATTCAGAAGGAACTTTTTTCTTATTAGTGAATATACGGTCAGTGAACATAAAAGTATAAGCAAACTTACAATATAATGGTTTGAATTAAATATTATGTACAACTTTTGTAGGTAAGTTTTCTTTTATGGTAACGAGTGCTTCGTGATAATATAGCTTTTCTAAATTAACAACGAAGAAGTCTAATGATACACAAACTGAAAAGAAAAATAGCATTCTCTAACAAAGCATACTAGTAACCATTTATTAATAACTAGCAATGCCCCGCTGTTTTAGCCGCATATATAACGATCCCGTGGCAGCGGAGAGTCTTGGAACTTTGTGACCATAGAAGTTTTATTTTACTAAGTTTTTAATTACTTTCTTTCAGATTATTTAATACTTACTTGCATTCATAATGTAATCAATATACAGATTTTACTTTATAACTAATATATAACTAACTAATACATTGTTAAATTCGTAACATCATTTACGTAGAATGGTCCAACATTAGTAAATTTAAAAATACTCTACTGCTATTGAAAGAATTTTTTAAATTGGTCCAGTAATTTTTTGCTTGATTGTTATAAATAGTCAAAAATAAAAAACAAAGGTTCCAAATACAAAACTTTCTTAGAGAAGAGTTTTATTTGTAAAACTTTACTCTGTTAAACTTTTGTCTCAGAACTTCCCTATTCACACCATTTGACACTCTGGAATTCGACTTGTGATACATTATTTTCTTTAAATAGACATTTTAAAATTCGTTATGTCTTTAAAAATGTAGTTATAGTGAAATAATTAATGCAGTTGGACATGTGATATGGATTTTTTTGTAGATATCAATACATTCTATAATACTGTAGAACATTTTTTTTTCTATCATCAATAGTTTCTGCAATGCACGCGATGCCGGGTATTTGGTACAGACCTGGGGTTACATTGACGCATTTCTATATCCCTATTTTTTGAGAAAGTACTATACAGGTGAAAAATGTTTTGAAATTGGATCATTAGTGTTGGTGTGAAAACGTTATAAACATACGTACATACATACAACAACACAAATTTTTCCTCTTTATAATATTAGTTTAGATATGTAACGGTTACTGGTAAAACCTTTACGTAATATTCAACTGAAATACGGGAAACAAATTGTGATTCAACGCGTTCAGTTCGATTTTTCGAAATGGTTTTATAGTTTTTTGGCAGACTGGATACTCCCGTTTTAGGCAAAGAACTAAAATTACACCGCGAAACAAATTTTGAGCTTTTAAGAGCACTTGAAAATGATCTCATCTGATGAGTAAATACTTGACAACCTGAAATTAATCTGGTTGAAAATCATGACCAATATATTCGTAATAGCTGCCATTCACTTATACCGATTTACATTAGGTGAGCAAAGGCTATTCTGTCCCCATTCTATATCAAATTGTTTTAATGTACGTAGACGAAGAGCGTTCTTTCGTTAATTTTTTTTATGATTGCGAAGATTAAACGCCGTAGACGTTGTGTTGCAGAAGGAAGAAAGACAATTTTTTCTTTGTTTATGGTTTAAAAATTGCACTCCAATTCAAAAATAAATTGGAAGGCAGCTGTTGTACACTAATCGCATAGAAAAAGAACTGTAAAAACATGGCAATCGGCTTTGCTCCGATTGGATTTCTTAATGCTAAATTGCAGGGCAGTTCGGCAGGATTTACTATTTAAAGCCTGATAGAATATAAGATTATTTATACCAGAGTTCATATTTGTTTTACAGCATGTACGTTGCATTTTATTTATGTAAATTGTAATTTGTTTTCTATATACTCGTAATTGCATCTATTTTGTAAACAATTTTTTGTTAACATTTAATTTTGGATGTGTAATATTTATTATTTTTTTCTAAATACATCGAAGGTCAGAGGTTTTGCTTAAGTTATGAGAACAAATTATATTGTATTTAATAGTAATCATAATTAATATTAACGCCAGAAATAAAATTTATTACAATTTCCAATATCGAAAGCCATAACATAGGTCAAAGTTAAAATAAAGATAATATTGATGTTAAAAATTTATTCTTTTTCTATAATTAATGACTAAGATTGATGATGAGAACATAAATTCAACTATGGATTTATTTTTTTGCTTTTGGAACACAATCTACATCATTATTAACTTTATATACTCGATAAAACTGTTTGACATAAAACAAATATTTTTTTACAATTACAACATAATTTATTTTACAGTTTTAGTTCTTATTTTTATTACTTTCAAAATTCAAGACCAAAATATATCGGAATCTAAAACATCATGATCACGCTTCACTGTGAAACAGTCTGATATTAATTATATCCTCAAATTTTCCGCTTATGTTGAAATCTAGATAAATATACCCTATTTATATAATTCATATAATTAAAGTATTAATCCAGGAAGTTCTAGGAAATTTGTGGGAACAAATACGGCCAGACAACTATTGTAAAAATTTATTTCATACTGACTTTCGTATAATTTAAGCATCCATATGTATCTTCACTAAATAATACAGAACAAGCACGTTATTTGTGGTTTTCTCGCACGTATTTTACGCGAATTTTCACGAATAAAGGATGTCTTTATACAGAAAATTTAAACCAAAAATCTAGAAAGTGTTATGAAAAAGATTGGGGAACTGAAGTGAGGAACTGAAATATTACACTGTAATTATCTTCAAGGTAATTCACACTTAAGTGTTAGTACTTTGTGACATTAATTAATATGATAGTCACTTTAGCGTTTAAGGGCGAACGTCAATTAGTTATGTTACACGGTTCCAAAGCATTAATAATATGCATGTGTTGTAAAAATGTCATAAAATACATACATATTTAGTTTATAGAAATGAAAACACCTAAATAAAGTGAATATCTTAAAAGAATGAAGAATATCTCGAGGAAATGCTTACAATAAGGGTGCATTTCATTAGTGATTGATCATTTGAACAAGACTTATAGGGAGAGGGTGACATAATTGTAGGAATTGCAAAAAAAATATATTTAATTTTTTCCAGTCTTATATACGATATAAAGTTATTCTTATAAACATTATGAAACAAAGATAAATAATATCGAATAAAATCTTTACTTTTTTTATCGATGTCTAGTTGGCGCTTGACTGGGATCACACCTCATGGTGAGTGACACTGTTTTAGATGGAAATGCGTTAATCTGGCCAGAAACAATTTACCTCTACTGGTTTTTAAACAGCATCGTACCGATACACTTCTCTCTTCTTTTATACTCTTTGCTTGGCGGTACGTAAATCAACTGTCGTCGTCGTCGTCGCTGCAACCGTTGGACGTCCACTGCTGGACATAGGTCTCACGTAATGACGCCCACAAGGCCCGATCTTGCGCCGCCTGGCTCCAGCGGCTACCGGCCACCCTCTTTATGTCATCGGTCCACCTTGTGAGGAGTCTACCTACGCTGCGCCGCCCGGTGCGGGGTCGCCACTCCAACACCTTCGGGCCCCTTGGGTTCAGTATCGAATAAAAATTATAAATGCATATTTTTCGAAGTAGACATCCATTCAAATGTACTTGTAAACTTATGCACAGTACTAATGTTGCACGATACTTCACATTAACATTTCGGTGACGGTGACGGTAACCCATTACATTTACTTATACCAATAAGTGATCAATGCAGCTCAAGAACTTTTTACTCCAAAAATTTGTCAAACCTTAAAACATATATGTCCTGATAGGTATTAAAATTTTCATTTCTAATTTATCTAGGTTTTCTGTTACAAAAAGTACAAACCAAAGGATGTTGATTTATACAAATTAATTAACTATCCAATCTAGCTTTGATACCGTACAACGATGTTTATATTTACATATTTAACTTACACTCAAAGGGAGTTTTATTACTTACTACAAATGTTGTGCACTTTGTAAAGCTCAAACGTGCTATTTATTTTAGGAATAATATTTGTTCACCTTTGAAGTTGTCCTGATTTACTTTATAATTGAAGATTTACTTTATAAACCGTCACAGATAAATTTAAACAAGGCTTCAAAATGTAGATAGATAGATATATTTCGTTACAAGCGCGGTCTTATCACATATATATAATAATCTTTTCTAAGTGAGTTCTCTGAAAGTTGCTGTCGAGTAATTTCGGTTAGACGTATGATATACTAGTCTACTTAACTCTAGATACAAAACAATTATGTACAAATACAAGCTCTTCTAAGGCCTAAGCTAATTTAAAAATCGATATTAAGTTTTCTATTAACACTTTCTCAATATTTACCCGAAGTTGGGAGGTTGGCGGTTGAAGTCGTATCGGAATCCCGTGACATCGGACTGTGAGAGTATAGGAATCTCTATTCCTTAGTACACAAGTGCACTTGTGTACTATGCCCGCCAATCCGCAGTTAAGCAGCGTGGTGTGTCTATGCTCTAAAACTCTCTCTTACATGAGTGAGAGCGTCTATGCCCATCAGTGGGACATTAATTGGCTATTACTTACATTTACTAGCTCTTCCTTATGGTGTTACCCGTGTTGTTCTTGTTCAAGTCTACGTCGTGATAAGAATATGTAGGCGCTGGGGAATGCACTTAAGCCCCTGTCAACAAAAACAGACGGGAGTGTAGTACTCACCAGCAGTTCCAGAATAACTACTAAAACCCATCGGTGATCATGTCATTCGTAAGCGGGGAACCAGAGGTTCGTTGTAAGCATTCTACTCTGGCTCCCCGGATAAAGCCGGCTTACAGGTGCACTACAGTGGTAGGAGTTGTATAAATCTCCGTCTCCTGACTCCACTCCACTCCATCGGGGGTGCATTGCTTTGGCAGCATTTAACCTTTTTCTTTGATGTGCTTCCTTTAACGAGATGATAGTCTCACAAAAGGAGGCAACCGAAAACCATCCCTGCTCATTGACAAGCATTGAACCTATATTGGGTAGATTAGCGACGTCACAATATGGTGATAAGGCCTCCAGCTGGGGCATTCTGATATTGCTTGGTGCGCTGTATCTAAAGCGGCACCACACTCGTGGCAAATGGCCGACTGTTCATCGCTAACACTTCGGTGCAGGTATTTGCCGAAGCAGCAATGAACAGTAAGCACTTGCACCAATCTATAGGAAAGCGATCTGCACGCTCTGTCCAGCCATTTCTCCAGCAGAGAATGAATCACTCCTACTATGACCATTTTTTTTATTGCTGACAGTTTAGCGCTTGATTGTGTGTGTGTGTGTTCTAAATTCGCCCCGCCGGGGATTGAACCCGGGGCCTCTGCTAACAAGGCCAGTATTCGTACCAGTGCGCCAACGAGGCTGTCAAAACTGGCCATGACCGCTATTGGGTACCCGAGTCCTCCTCGCGTCTTAGCAACAAATTTTATTAGCTAGAACCCTGATTCTGTTTACCTTGTCAGCATCAAGTAATACGCTAGCCCTCGCGGCCACTTTGCACTGGTAAGCAGCTGCGAGGACTTCCATGAGGTATCACCCGCTAGAAGATAGAAATCTGTATGCAACATTTTACAGTAACAGTACAGTTACGTCGTTACGTCATGACCACGATCTATGCAATTGTTTCAAAATGTCAACAAAATACAAAAACGCCATCGTGGTATACATACCACGCCCTTTAAAATAGATTTCAATATGTCATTAAACCACGGAAATTTAAGTTTAAAACTATTAGAATGTAGTTATATTGCATTACACAATTACATTGTATTCAAATACCCTGGTTACGGATACGTTGCCGGGGACATTTGATACATTAACAAATATAACATAAGATACTTATATAAAAAATACACCAAAAAAAAACAAAACTTAGATGAAGAATGTTTATTATTAAATAGATTATATTACTTTATTCAATATAATGTTAACTAAGGTAATCTATATAAAAGAGATATCCAGGTATCTATTGACTCATCATGATATCTGGGGTTTAGGATAGAGGGGTTGCGGGTGTGTTGCTTAAAAAAACAAATTTTCTCATGAAAGAAAAATTCAAACTACACATTTGGTCAGATTTTTTTTTTTGACATAATGGAATCTATTAGATTTTTAAACTAGAAAGGTAATTATGTTTTGTGATGTTCTTACTACAGGTCCTATCTGTGTGTCGTACTTTTCCTCACTTTTATTAGTTATATCGATCATATTTTTAGAACGAGTGCATTTAAACTTATCATTCCGATTTAAAATTGTTTGACTTTTATTTTACATTCTAAATATAGCTTCGTTGCTTTCTTTATAGAAATGCTCAATCGTTTGGAAGTTCAATATTTCAGGTATTTATCGAATTAAATGATTATTTTACTCTCCATACACATGTGCAAAATATATATGAAATAGATGAATATTTTAGTAGTAATGACCTATAATTTTGCGCTTTTACGTGAAACAAATACAATAAGTATTGGTTTCATCGAAAAGCAAATTTAAAGCCCTATGGATAGTAAATATATAAACAGATAAGCAAAAGATTAAGAATATTTTTAATATTAAAATTAATAACAGTCATTTTATATCTTACAAATTTTGCATAATATAAATAATAACTTTTACATGCCAAATTTGGTTCGTGGCTTCGTTCGTTGGTACAAATTATTATTATAAAAACGTTACACTTAAAAATGGAAGAAACGCTTGCTTCTTTTATACTTATAGTAATTAAAATTGAACTAATACCTAAAAATACTTAATGCTAAGGTAATAACTATAGTATTACGCTTACTAATACTCTACTATACTTAATATCTTTTACTCTATTGCAAATGCAGCCGATGTTTTCTTTTCTTAGAAATACTTTTGCAGCGCCATTTCATATTACATCTTCATTATGGAGATATCATTTTGCACGAATAAACGTAATAGCAGCGTGACAATTGAAATGAATTCTCCATTGCTAGCTAAGAAGCCCTTAGATCATATTGATACCTAGATAACTCATATCGGTCAAATCTTTATACGAGTATAAGCAAGTATAGTATAAAACATGAGATTCACCATTGGTTAACAGGAATATTATTTATTTCCAACGGAATGCTTTGCCTTTGAGTGTGGATTTAGTTTCACGTGGAAATGTGTTTAATCTGGTCTTTATTTTTATTTACTTACTTTTAAAAGGAGAAAATCAAAAACGACGCATAAAGGAAACGTCGTGCAAGGGATACGAATAATCTCCCTGAAAGATCTCTTTCAGCTTTTATACCCTTGTGAAGTTTTAGAAAACTAAATTTCTTTTAAACATGCTGTGTAGCAATGCATGTAAGAATATTATAAAAATTCAAAAGGATCCCTCTTTGTATAAAATACATTTTAAAATGTCTTTTACGTTATGATATGGAGAAAAATATTTTTATATCAGTTTAGCTTTGACGTGAGAGTTCTTGCGAATTTTCTCCTTTTTAAAAGTTCATATCCTTAGTGAATAATATTTTCGACGAAATGACGTTCTCTCTGATGAAATAGTTCACCATTAGAAACATTTCAGTTTCTGAACGATTTGTGCCGTATCTAGCAGCAAATAATATTCAATTTAAATATAAATAAACATATAATTGTTAGTAAGCTATCATCTATACGTTTGACATCTTATTCTATAAGAGTTAAATTAACAAAATATATATGAAAACGTCGAAATCACACGTCAAACGGCTTGCAATGTCATAATGTAATACAGAAACAACGTTTTAAATACGTTTTGGACGTTAAAAGCTTTTCTATGGCAAACTACGCCGAAAATATTATAAATACAGAAAATGGAAAACAAAATATATTGTTGAAAGTTAACAAAATAATTGGACTTGTTTTGATATTTCAATTCATATTCATATTAGTGATTCCTTATAAATAGTTTGCTCCTTTTTTTTTCTCGTATAGCGAATTTTGAATATAAAAATGATGTATTATTTACTTATATGAAAATCTTAATGCATGTATTTGTGTTATTTTATGTTAAATAAACTTCAATTAAAGAGATGCTATTTTTTACATACAATTTCCAGTTGTTTTGCTGAGTATGAGCTTTTGCGATGTGTAATTTAAAAATCTTCTGTAAACTAAAATGCATACATTTTGTGCTGACAGGCTATAAAGACTTGTACCTTTTTCAACAACCCATAATTGTATATAATTTGGCATTTTGAAGTATTTTGGTATTTATTTCTTCTCCACAAATGAGGCATTTATAGATAAATTTATTTTACAAAATGCAAATAGCAATACGTTATGAAACACGTAGATTGTTGCGTTGGTCTGTATATCCATAATAACAACTATGGATATCGGATTTATTAAAAGAGCAGCATACAAAACTATTATGGTAATTTTAAACTTGCGGACAGTAACCATCCTATGTAATATGATAATTTGATTGAGCTTGGAAAATGGAAGCATATTTTCATGAAAGGCGAGACACAGTAATAGCAGTAATAGTCAACGCATCGCTGCTATTTTTGATAACAAATTATTTGTACACAATTAAAATTATATAAATTATATTGGTTTATGAACATGCAACAGAAATATCTTATTATTAACCACAAATTATGAAGCAAAATACATTTTTTTAATCAAGATATACCAATAAAAAAGCATATAAGTTACGTAGCGTTGCACAAAACTAATCCATCGACTACGTTTAAGGATTTGTAGATACATAGGATATTTTTATTTATAATTATCATTAAAAATGATAAATGATTTTAACTATTTGGATTTTATCTTATGCTTGGTGATGCGACAAAAGCTCTTTTATGTAGAAACATATTTTGGACTTTTCGAAAATTCAAGGATTTTGTATGTCAAGATGACGAAATATATTCTAAGATAATTTGAGGACGTTGCATAAACTTGACATCATCATAGAACCTTTGTAATTGTAATATGTAGTTTAATCAACATATTATTACTCTGCCAATTAAAGCTATTGTTATTCATAAAGCAATTATTGAGCGTGCTAATCATATAACCGGAAGTTTAGGCATATAAATTAGATCATACATTAATAAGTAATTTTAATGCATAGATACTTAAAACGATTAGGACGACACGTATCACTTGGGTAACATCGGAGACAATTAAATTTGTAAACGGTGAAGAAATTAATAAGTAATTTAGCAATAATTAAAAGTCTATTCGACGTCTATAACATATATATATATGCTTCGTCGCCATCGTCGTCGTCGTCGCTTCAACCGATCTTGCGCCGCCTGGCTCCAGCGGCTACCGGCGACCCTCCTTATATCGTCGGTCCACCTTGTGGGGGGTCTTCCTACACTGCGTCGTCCGGTGCGGGGTCGCCATTCCAACACCTTCCGGCCCCAACGTCCATCGGTTCGTCGGACTATGTGCCCCGCCCATTGCCACTTCAGGTTCGCGATTCGTAGGGCTATGTCGGTGACTTTGGTTCTGCTACGGATCTCCTCATTTCTCATTTGATCGCGTAGAGAAACTCCGAGCATAGCCCTCTCCATCGCACGCTGAGTGACTCTGAGCTTCCG
>JACTOM010000001.1:1211630-1239596 GCA_015832385.1 Elymnias hypermnestra | reverse complement strand
AAGTTATGCTTTTTGAACGAGATGAATCTATGATGAATGGCAATATTTTGATAGATGGGGAACAAGTGGAAGAGGTGAAAGAATTTGTATACTTGGGATCTAAATTTACAAAAGATGGAACATGTGAAAGTGATATCGAAAGGAGAGTGAATGCAGGGAATATGGTAAATGGTGCTCTGCACGCTTTTATGAATAGCCAGATGGTGTCTCAAAGGGCTAGACTGGCAGTGCATGCTGGAGTGTTGGTGCCAACACTTATGTATGGTAGTGAAAGTTGGGTATGGCAGAAGAATCACAAAAGTAAAATAAATGCGGTAGAGATGAGAGCGTTGAGAAGTATGTGTGGATTAAAACTGAGTGACAGAGTGAGTAATAGTGTGATAAGAGAACGTATATAACGGTATAAAAGAAGACGTAGTGACTAAAATCGAGAAAGGTATGCTTAGATGGTGTGGGCATGTAGAGAGAATGAGTGAAAGGAGACTGACAAAAAGTATTTATGAGTCAAGAGTGAATGCGAAAGTTGGAAGAGGAAGACCAAGGCGAACGTTCATGGACCAAATCCAGGACATTTTAAATAAGGGCCAGGTCAAGACTACTCTAAACCGACGCACTTGTATGAAAGCTTTAATGAGAATGAAAGAAGCGAAGGAGATATGCAAGGATCGTGGCAAGTGGAAGGACGTGGTCTCTGCCTACCCCTATGGGAATGAGGCGTGATGCTATGTCTGTATGTGTATGACCACTAAATAGTATACCCATCGCGCAGGAGAATAGCAAGTCCTATTATAACCTTTTACATTTTCTAAATGAAGCCGTTTTACTGTTATACAAATGTATAATCTTTTGTCATTATATGACCTTTATTTATTAGTTATAGTTGACGGCAGACTTTATGTAGGCATCAAATTTTAAAAATATGCCATTGGTAATTTGGTTAAATAACTTACTATATTTTAAAGTGAAATGTGTCGGTGCACTTGACGTACACTATACCTCCTATTTTGCTGGGATATCAGAAATTTCATATAGCTTTGCTTATAAGTAATGACAGCTCGAACTGACTGGTTCTATCAAGAACATTGACGTTTCGTTGAACAAAGCATAATGGAAATAATAACCGAAACATGTATATAAAGGAAATAATACAACAACATTAACAATGAATTTATAGTCATTAATGAAACTTATACATTTTCGGAAAAGTTTTTGTACATCTATAAAAATATTGACTCTTTTACGAAGTCAAGTGAAAGCTGCTCATTAAGAAATAACAGTAAAATTTTGATAAATCCTAGTAGGCTGCATAAAATTAATATTCAAGGGTAACTGTGTAAATTTCTATTATAAAACCCAGACGAGGATACAAAGATATTACTTAATAAGTTTACATCTTTTATTAAAAAAAAGCTAATTGAGAAATAATTGAACTGAGAAAGAATTCTATAATTTATAGGACTACTTCGTCCTCTAGATATAAAAGCATAGGAGAGTTTGAATCGCTCTAATCGAAAAATAATGATTTAAAAAATTATATTGTATTGATGATGAGAAAAAAAAGTGACACCCGACTGAGTTTGCTGTGGGCTCTTTTCAGCACTCTCGTAACTGTAGATTCTAAGTAGTTCTTTAATTTCATTATCAGCACCAAGGCGCGAAGACTAAGGTTGTGGTCATTTCTCGTAACACCACCTCAAGGCATAATATTTATGTGGTCGAAAAACCGCTGCAGCAAGTGCGGCCGTACAAGTACTTAGGAACTTGGGTTTAGAAGTTACCCGAGGATTATTGAACATAATGAAGAAAGTCTTGTGCTGTCGTACCTTAAACGTTAAGTTCGGAGTCCAAATTCTCCTCTGCTACATTTGTCCAATAATACTATACGGCTGTGAGGCTTGGACAATTTCAGGAATACGATCGCCTGCGCCTAAAATAATTCGAGATGTGGTGTTTTCGTTGCAGCTGGCTTCAAAAGGTCACAACACAAAAACGAAAAAGTTCTGCAACGCATCGGGGTGGCTAGGCAGCTCTCTAAATGACTAAGCAAAAAAGTCGCTAACCTTGGCCACTTATTACTCCACGATCATAACCTCCTCCAGCTTATAATATTAGATAAGATTCAAGACAAGAGGAGGGTTGGCAGGAGGAAAAAATTATGGCTGCAAAACATCAGGGAGTGAACGAACCTCGCGAATGAAGAGAAGTTGCTGTATCTTGCGCAAGACCAAGAACGATTTGTGGAGCTGACAGTCAACTTCCAGTAATGAAGAGGCACAGTAAGAAGAAGAATCCAAGACCAGCAGACAATGGGCGTCCCTCCCTCGTGAGCTCCAGCTGTAGGCAATGACGCCAAAGACGATACAACGTCAGTGGCAAAAACCGGATTAGACGTACATCGGACTTGACCTGGATGAATCTGCTGGCGTCGCGGGAACCAGCTCTTTACATGACGAATGGGCGAAATAGATTACTGGGCATCTAAGGGATGCCGGAAAAAGGCTACCCGGGCAATTTGGCATAGCTTCGCGGCCCCTACGTCTCAGAAAGCTGAGAAGAACCCCACGATCGATTTTTTTGTAATAGGTATAAGTACATCAGGCCTCAATTTTTTTTATTTGTCATATTACTTGTTTCCTTGTGCTTCAAAATATAATCTCCAATGCCTTCATCCACTATAGCGTGCTATTGGTTATAATCCAGAGTTGGAATCAATTACTAACATATAGTACTGGGTTATAATTAATAATTTTGATAAACGTCAATACCACACACTGTCAATTTATGTTTGCTATTAAAATGGGATGCCCGACCAGGTTACATTATATTGTGAGGTTTAATTAGCACTTGTATACTTACATATTGCCAGAAGCCTATGAAATTAGGGGGAGGAAAGGCAAATAATTCTGGCTTTTATCGGTAGTTACTTTTACAATGTTATCTTATACTCGTATGTCAATACTATAAGAGTGATAAAAGAAAAATATACTTAATAACCGACTTTATAAAAGGAAGGAGAATATCAATTCGTCTGTGATTTTTTAAGTTTATTATCTCATAACTTTCAACTGGATGAACCGATTTGATTCATTTTTTAAGTGAAAGGTGGTGCCTCCTGTAGTGTCCCATATTTATTTGGTCCAGTTTTGATGATGGCATCCATGAGAAAACTACATGTTTTAAATTTGCATTAAGTATATGCGTGACAAATGGCTGAATAACTCAAATCACGCCAACCGATTTCGATGATTCGTCGTTTATTGAAAAGAATGTACTTCAAGAGTTGTGTGTGATAATAGTTTGGTAATCATATGAAATCCATGTCAAAACAACGATACTCTTCAATTTTTAAGCAAATTAACGATACTCGGCCGAATCTTTTATAGGCTACCCGAATATTCGAGTCATCTACCGTAACGTAGTTATAATCAAGTATTTGTCGTAGCCAAATATGATGATCTCCTCCGACTCAGAATATAATAATAATTGTCGTCGTCGTCGCTTCAACCGATGGACGTCCACTGCTGGACATAGGTCTCACGAAATGATGCCCACAAGACCCGATCTTGTGCCGCCTGGCTCCAGCGGCTACCGGCGATCCTCCTTATATCGTCGGTCCACCTTGTGGGGGGTCTTCCTACACTGCGTCGTCCAGTGCGGGGTCGCCATTCCAGCACTTTCCGACCCCAACGTCCATCGGTTCGTCGGACTATGTGCCCCGCCCATTGCCACTTCAGGTTCGCGATTCGTATATATAATATATAATAATAATTGTAACTAAATTATATTACCGTAATTTTACGTAGTCCAATAATTTTACTCTAAAAACGAATGCGCAATTATTTTTTACAATTTATAGCATATTAATTTTTTTAGAATAGTTTACATGAAGGCGGGTTTTTTTTGTTAAAATGTTTATTTATTATTTATAAATAGCGTACCTATAGTCTAATCGATATGTTTTGCGAATGTATACATTTCTCTGTGTGCAATTGCTGCGATGCGATTTTGTTTTGTTTAGGTAACCGATACCTCGTGTTTGTTTTGTTTAGAAACTGACTCAGATTTAAATGGAGCAAAGCTGGAATCAATTATTCTATTCCAGATATCGTCCTTGTGACAGCATATATTTCAAATAGTTTCCTCTTCAAAAAAAAACAGATATCTATCATTTTTTATCACCTAAATCAGAGCCCACTTTATTGTGGCGTAATCTGGTATAAATTACTAGGTGATTCAATTAAAATGTTCTGGTAAATACATATGATACATTCACTGAGAATGTTCGTCGTTTAGCTTAATACCCTAAGTGTTGCTTGCATTGCGCTTAGATTTTTATGTTCTCGTGGAAAATTTTATTCAATTGTATATTGAAACACTTTCTTATATTATATACCAGCTGTTCTACACGGTGTCTTCTGCGTAGTTCTGTGGGAAGTGGGATTCTGCTGTTGTAAACCGACTATTAATCACGAGAACAGTCCTACACTCTCTGGATTACTTTACGAATATCCATTTTTAGCAGGAGTCAACTGTCTTTGTACTGTTGAAAACATTTATTAGAATTTGTAACTTCCCATATAAATTGTGTATAGTAATCACTCCTACAAGATCTCAATATTTATATAAATAATTTTTAGCGATTAATTTGAGCAGATGGTAATACATATAAATTTTATATTGAAATAAATTGTCTTTACCTCGATTTCATAAATTTAACCATATAAATAAAGTACAATAAATTACTGTAATTATGTTGAATATTAAAATAGCTTAAACAAGTAATATAGAATTGAAGACAGATAGATTTTTGATATAAATTTTTGACGGCCTCGCTGGCGCAGTGGTGCGAGTATTCGCTTTGCTAGCGGAGGTCCCGGGTTCGATCCCCGGTAGGACGAATTTAGGAAATTGTATTTTCTAATTTGTCTGAGTCTGGACTGGTGGGAGGCTTCGGCCGTGGCTAGTTACCACCCTACCAGCAAAAACGTACCGCCAAACAAAGAGATTTGTGTTCCGGTACGATGCTGTGTAGAAACCGTAAGGGGTATATCGCCTCTTAACAGATTAGCGCGCTTCCATCTTAGACTGTATCATCACTTACCATCAGGTGAGATCAGAGTCAAGCGCTAATCTGTCAGCAATAAAAAAAAAATACAATTCGAACGCCATCTAGCTAGAAATTCTTGAACTCATTACATAGAAGTTTTTAAACATCGCGATATAATTTATCGCTAATAGTCATTAACTATATTTTACTTATATTTGAAAATACATTTTCAAAATCCAGTGTCATCCCGTACATATTTAAAAAAATATATATGATCTTTAGTGGAAGAATGAAAATTTGAATGTTGTACACAGGGAGAGCGTGACTTAATAACAGTAGGAATTGAGTAATCCCTTAGAGAATTCTCGGTTAGGTAAATACTTCTAGTCTAGATTTTAAGTGACAGGTTGCCAAGGCAACTTTCTTTACACCAACGCGCCCGAGGTTAAAGTTTCTATCAAGTTCATGCGAAGAATTGTTTATCTGTAACAGATGACATCCCTAGGGCACCAATGAAACTTAAGCCACTGCATCACTAAACTGAAAAGTTTTCTTGTAGTTCAATAAATAATGCTTTGGCGGATCTTTTCGCTCCAATGGCTAACTTCATTTTACCATTTTTAAAATCAATTCCTAATGAAACGACCTTTATAGGCGCTATACTGACGATGTTTCTTATATTAATCAACATTACTATTATGAAGATAAATAATTCTTTTGTTTGATTGGTGATTAGTAATACAATTTGAACCATGTAATTAGTTCATTTATCGAGAAGGATTATATGATATATAACGTTAATTTAAGACCAAGAGAAGCGAAGCATTGATCAAATTTTTGCGAAAACTAAGGAAAATTTATATCTTTTAAGAACTTACTTAGCTAGCGCTTAAAAGATTAAAGTATTATTTAAACAACAGGCCGCAAAAGCATACATAATCTTTTAAGTTTGACTCACTGACCTTCTTTATGGTAATCAAATTTGATTTTTCCTTCAAACCCTCTCATTTTCTCGTGTAACGCAGAGGAATTTACGCAGGTTGGGGGCATTTATTAAAAGAAAAAAACTTTCTTGTTTAAAAATTCAATGCTAATATATTTCCTTAATAATTGATTAACATTTCAATGAAAAGTTTGTGAAAATGGAAGTCACGAGTAGTTACTCTTTCTCGAAATGTTACGGAATGGGTTTTGATGAAACTTTGCAATGTGCTTTTGTGTGTAACAAAATTTATCATTACGCTATTTTAATACTATAGTTGACATAATTATGTAAAGATTAATTAAACTCAATGTATTTATATAGAAAACGCAATATAAGATAAAGAAAATATGAAGAAATCAGATAAGACATTGCGTTGTTTGAGAAAGAGAACATATTTGTCTACGTTGCATGTGGTAAAATTTTATTGCGGGTGGTTTTACTGAGAGACATGGCGTAGGTATCGACTAAATTATAGTACGATGAGCATGTTCAGGGTCGTATGGTAGATATCATACTTAACCATTATTTTCTGCAATTCACCAAAACGCATTTTTACGTACCTATCTATGTATTGTATATGTGATCGTGATAAACTTCGAAGCTACTCAACAGATTTGAAAGAGTTTATTTTTACTTTGCTGGTATCTTTCCAACTTAGAATATGGGGTTGATTTAATTTAAATTTATAATCAATTGTTCTTATTGCAATTCTTTTCAATCTGAATCTAATTTTACTAATAACTAATTTACATAGACATCAAATATATAGCGCCGTACTTTATGTTCCACAATTATGTACACCCAGATGAAGATTCGTGGGTCAGCTTACATTATATATATCATTAATAAAGTAAAAAAATATTTTTTTAATCTGAAGCATTTTGTGTTTAAAATTAGTACTTGTTATTTTAGTACGTTTATATTAGTAATATTGTAGCTACTGGTACCTTTCACTCTGCCATCGATTTCGTCTTATGAAACCTGAATGCACAGTGGTTAGCTCGTGTAAATGCTGAGGCCGCATTGTAAACGACCAAAATAATCGCAGCGTAGATTTCAAAAGCCGGATAGAATATGAACGCATCGCGTTCATGACGCTGGGTCATTTATATTGTAATTACGCTACCATTTATGCTGAGCCGTTTACGTTCTCTAAAGATCCGTACTAGGACACGTTTTGCACTGTTTTACGTGTCGAATCATGAACTGTGAGGCCCTTGGCCCGCTACAAAACCTATGCCGGTTTTATGGGTGTGGAAAACCACTATAACTAAAATGCACTACTACAGCCTGAGTGATTTCTTTCAGAGCAGTGCGAATGGAGAGATACTTGCGCAGGCGCCGTTATCTAAAACTTTCCGTCCTTTGACATGTGAGGCATACAAAAGGCTTTTGAGGATATCATGGACAGGTAGAATGTCCAATAAAACGGGTTTTGCAGATGGTCAATGGGAGGCCAGTAGTCTTGTGTAAAGACACACAAGCAGGACTACCTAAGACGACGAATTTCTTGTCTAAAAAACATATGGACGTGGTTAAAACTCAATGCCAGATCCTTGTCCCCTTCTGCTGTATCCAAATTGTGAGTTGCTCAATTAATAGCCAGCCTCCGGTAGCGAATGGCACCACAGGACGATGACGAATTTGTGACTAAGAGGCGCCGCGTTATTCAACATTTTTAGGAGATGTAGTTACCATGATATAGAATTTTATTTCGAACTAATAATGTTAACTGCAGTAATCGAAAAAGGTTGTGATGGAAAATTTAAATATTATTGAATGTTATTCTGATTGTTATAATAGCCTTTTGTGATCTAACAAAACACTCGATGTTGTACAGGTAACAATAAAATATTGCCTGAACTTTGCATTCATTAAATTACATGGGAAACTCATTGCACTATTTTAATATAAGGGAAATATCTCTACAACATTCTCTATTAGTGTTCACTGTGAATCCAATTTCTTCATTTTTTATGAACAATACATCTACGTAGCCTATTGTCTGACTGATAAATACTCAAACAATAGAAAGTAGAAACAAGTATTTTACTACAAGTTTTACCCATTCATTTATTCACGCTTGAAATAAATTGAAAAGGTTTTCTAGATTCATATAGTTTCAATAAAATGAGTAATGCTTCATTCGCTGAGTACCTTCTTAACCAGTTACATGGAAATGACCATGATGTCCAATGGATAGAGACGTGGATTCTTCTCAAGAAGCACGGGTTCGAATCTCTGGAAAGCACCATTAGGTTAACTTTATGACACTTTTATGGTTATTTTTGGTTTTAAATAGATCATTGTGTTTTTCATTGTAAGCCAACCTGCATATCCCAGGAGCAAGTCAGGGGTATTTGTCGACTATCAACTTGCAATAAAACATCGTGGTGTGTGTATGCATTTTAAACACCTCTCTCCTATGAGTGAGAAAGCACTTGCCCACTAGTTTTTTGACTGCTACGTACCCAAAATTGTACTTAACAAAACAACATTACTTGGTAAGTTGAAGTAATAGAATTGACATTATAAATTAAATACAGACCATATGTAACCGATCCCCAATACAAACGCGTGACTAACTTACATGACAGTCTTTAGTTTTGTCTGCCCATTTTTGCTTTCGTATGCTACATGCAAAGGGAACAGACTTGCGACTGATTTATTGTAAATTGCCTTCCAACTGGTAACACATAATCTTGTTATCATATTTTATTGAATAGAATTACGGTATCTCCATGTACCTTGATTTAAAATACATAATAACTGTTGAATGTTACCTACGTTGTATTTAGTTATATATCACAAGACCAAAATGTTATATTTCTTTTAAAACTATATTTTATAAAAACTAATTTCTCAAGAAAATATTTGTGATATTTCATGTACCAAACTCTATAAAATATGTTGCTACATAATTCAACTTCTTTTTTAATTTGCGGCTTGTCAAAGTCAATGTAGCTATAAACTTTGGTTGGGAGTCCACATTCATCTCTTTTTAATAAGTTTACCTTGCAAATGTGTCGTTTAAATATTAAAATTTACCTTTACAAGAACAAGTAAGATACTTTTAATTTAAGTTTAGAATTGAAAGAGGCTCTGTAAATAAAATCGCTAATACCATCGCCAACGCCAAGAGTGACATTAAAATGTGTATTTATAGTTTTGTTACGCTTTTGTCTGATAAAATCATAATACTCGTATTAAATAATTTTTTTTGGCCGACCATTTACCCGTAAAATATATTACTAAAGTATATTTTTTACTTGTACACGTAGGTAGTCATATTTATAACTGTCAGGTGGAGATGAGCTTGGTTACTGCTTACATAAAGAGTATATAAATAAAAAATTTAAAATTTCTAACACGCCATTGTCATTGGGAAAATAAAAAAAATTGTTGGACTACTTTTATACATACTTATATATTTATACATATATATTATATGTATATTTATATATATGTATATATATTTACATATATAAAGCAAGGTATGACGAGGATTAGCTAATATAAATGTACTTAGCACCTTCTACAAAGAAAAAGTGAAAAATTTTAAATAACCCAGAATTGGATGAAATTTGAAAAATTGCCAATGTCTTTACCAAATGTCTCGCTATCAGGGTTCGAAATGCTTTAGCGAGGTCAAAAGAGCTTAGAAGGTTATATTCATTAGAACGATTTGAGACGAATTTTCTCTTTTTGCGGAATCGAATGATTCACAAAGGATTTTCTTTCAAAGCGTCTTCTTGTGTGTATTAAGAGACGGTTTAACAAGAATTTAAACTGCTAGAAACTTTAAAGTATTTTGGTTTGTGTCGTCTATAAAATTCGGCTACAAACCGAATTTATTGAAATGGATATTGATACAATCTGTGAGCCTCTTCGATGCCCCACAGGATTAACTATGCCGGTTCTATAGGAAGTGTGTAAAACCGCTACAAGTGAAATTGCAATATGTATTCTCTACAAGAGTCAGAGTACATCCTGTGACCGTCGGTTGTCTTATCTGGCGGGTGCAAAATCGAGGTAGCTGCGCGGGCGGCGTTATCTATACAAATATTTATCCCACTTACGGCGGTCCCGCACACATATATGGTCGCCGACACCAGATGGTACACTCGACTTCATAGGGACCGAAATTTAATATTTTACCAAAACTATTTACAATTCTTTAATTAAACTAAACATAATCCTATTACAATGTCAACTATTATAGCGAAAATTTATGACAATGCAACCTACTGCAATGGAAAGTTAATTACAAACACTATTTACGATTCGTCGTCGTCGTCGTCGCTTCAACTGATGGACGTCCACTGCTAGACATAGGTCTCACGTCTGTCACGAGGCTGTCCACAAGGCTCGATTTTGCGCCGCTTGGCTCCAGCGGCTACCGGCGACCCTCTTTAAGTCGTCGGTCTACCTTGTGGGGGGTCTCCCTACACTGCGCCGCCCGGTGCGGGGTCGCCACTCCAGCAACTCCAGCGGGCCCCAACGTCCATAGGTCCGTCGGACTATGGGCCCCGCCCATTGCCACTTCAGGTTCTCGATTCGTAGGGCTATATCGGTGACTTTGGTTCTGCTACGGATCTCCTCATATCTGATTTGATCACGTAGATAAACTCCGACCATAGCCCTCTTCATCCCACGCTGAGCGACTCTGAGCTTTCGTATGAGGCCCATAGCCAGCGACCACGTTTCGGAGCCGTAGGTCATCACTGGCAACAAGCACTGTTCGAAAAGCTTTGTCCTCAGGCACTGAGAAGTATCGGACGAAAATATCTGCTGTAGTTTCCCGAACGCTGCCTAACCGAGTTGTATTCGGCGGTTGACCTCCTTGTCGAAATTGGACCTACCTAGCTGGACTATGTGTCGCAGGTATGTATATTCGTCTACAATTTCGAGTGCTGAGTTCTCAACGATGACTGGGTGAAGCGAAACATGGATATTGGACATAACTTTCGTTTTACCCATGTTTGTTTTTAAGCCCACCAGTTGAGAAGCTCTGCTGAGGTCATTGAACATTGCATTGAGATGTTCCAGAGTCTCCGCCATAATGACCATGTCATGGGTAAACCGTAAATAAGTGATGCCATTGTTGTTGATGCCCAGTCCGTTCCACTCCATAAGCTTAAAGAGGTCTTCCAACGCCGCGGTAAAGAGCTTCGTGGAGATTACGTCTTCCTGTCGCACTCCACGCTGCAGTTGAATAGACGCTGTGCTATGGGTCTGTATACGGACTGACATGGTGGCGTTTTCGAACAAGCATTTCAACACGTGTATATACTGGTCGTCAATTCGGCATCTCTGCAAAACTCTCAACACGAACCACTTTTCCACCGAATCGAAGGCTTTCTCATAGTCCACGAACGCCAAGCAACAAGCAAAGTGGCCGATAATTCTCTTCGGTCTTCTGTATAATTTGCCGCAGTGTAAAGATGTGGTCGCCTTTTCGGAATCCAGCTTATTCGGAAGGCGGGAAGTCGTCAAACTTGCTAGCGAGACGATTCGTAATGACCCCCGAGAACAGTATATACACATGACTTAGCAGCGCAATAGGTCTCTAGTTCTTCAATAAGGTATTGTCACCTTTCTTAAAGAACAGTACTACCACGCTCCTATGCCATGCCTTCGGCACCGTGCCTTCTAGGATGACGGAATTAAATATTCGCTGAAGGACTTCAAGAATGGGTTTCCCACTCGCCTTTAGGAGTTTGCGTTGAAATCACCCATAACAACGTTGTAAAGGTCCTAGAGATATGCATGGCCCTGGATATGTCCTCCTACATAACCTCTACATCATCATCTGGATACGATGATGTGGGTGCGTAAACCTGGATGACCTTCAGCGAATACCGTTTGGTAATTCTGAGTATCAGGTACGCTACCATGTTGGACACGCTGTTCACTTCGAAAACATTGTTGACGAGGGATTTGTGGACGAGGAACCCGACACCACCTTGGGATTGGTGTTCGCTCTCCTAGTAGTAGAATAAGTTACCGGATTTGAGGATTATCGTGTCCTCCTTCTCTCTACAGACTTCAGACAATCCTATGACATCCCAGCGTAGCTTGTCTACTGCTTCTTCCAGCTCATAAATCTTGTCGTCGGTCCTCAAAGTACTTGCGTTGTATGTTGCCAGGTCAAGTCGTCGGGGTGTGCAAGGGAATCTCTTCCGGAGATTCTTAGCACCCCCTGCCCCGCCGTTACCATAATCGCTGCCAGAGCTAGAAATAGCGGGGCTGCCGGGAACTGGGGGCGATTGCTGCCTTGTGCTTATTATTGTGGTTATGCCAATAATCACTACGATTGGCAGACGGGTTGGTGATCGCTGTGCTGACATTATCTCACCGATAACGCTGCTGCCCGTTATCGGTCTTTGATATTTCGGTCAGGGAGGATTGGATATACCGTCATTTATTGGCATGGGAATTGGATAGGAAAGATTTGGTATATGGTATAAGAGGAGTTTTAGGGTTAGGTAGGAGAAGAGAGTGAAGAGCGGTAGTAATAGCTCGAGGTACTCGGATTGGCTTACCCGTATGCTTAGTTAGTAACTGGACAGATTATCTAACTAGGCACCCTCTGGGTAATTTACGATTAACATGAAGCTATCTATTTTTATTGCTCCGTCTTTAATTTACCTTTAATTTAACCGAAAAGTCGCATACTCAATTATATATTACTATTTTTTTTAATTGGCTTATAACCACGTCACCGAAATCATTCGGACACCTTTACAGAAATCGAAAATCAGCTGTATCGAAAACTTTTTTTGACAAATATAGGTTCAGTTTCTATTCGAAAAGTATGATAATATTTAGGTAATTTTTTAATAAATGTCTGCCTACTATTGCGAGGTGCAAGTAATCGCTTTATTAGCAGAGGTCCCAGGTTCGATCTCTGGTAGGGTGAATTAAGAAAATTATATTTCTTAATTTGTCTATGTCTAGACTGATGGGAGGCTTCGGCCGCGAATAATTAGCACCCTACCAGCAAAAGATGTACCACCAAAACAAAGTGATTCCTGTTCCGGTACGATGTTGTGTAGAAACCATAAGAGGTATATCGCCTCTCACCAGATTACCGCGCTTTCATCTTAGACTGTATCATCACCTACCATCAAGTGACATCACATTCAAAAGCAAACCTGTCAGCATTAAAAAAAATCATATATATACGTCGGAGTGTAAGAGTCTGTGGATCGCTGGTCCGTGTGTAATAGTCTGTGGAACGCTGGCGCCATCTGTGTATCGGCGTGGGGGCAGAGTCAATAAGTGTAAATTGATATCGGGAACATTAAGTGATTGAACATTATAACTCGAGTTAATTAATAAAGTGTTTGATTGCACCAACATTACCCACGAACGCCCACAGAATAAGAAATTAAATAATGGATCCAATTAAATACGATGTCGGCGCAGAACCATACGCCCATATGCTTTATGCTTCTCCGTTTCTCTCTTATTCTCCGACATATATATATATAAATATATAGTGTTATCGTAAAGATCATACTACCTTGCCGCACGCTTCATGTGTGCTTAAAGCGCATCGTCATTATCGATGGATTAACTTCCGATAAGCTCGCTTGTCGCAGTGAACTACATGTGCATAGTTAATGCAACTAAATTAGTGGTTTTGTGTGACTTCCACCCTTTATTTTAGACAAAAATATAGGTTTCCGCTAATGCGTATTCAATTGTGAAACATTTTTTATTTTAATTATGATCGAACACAACGAAGTAAAACCTTTTACATCAAAACATGGGGCAATCTATAATTTACCACAGAAACGCCTTTCCATGATTATTCATAAAACAAAGTTGCAAGTTTAACCCATAATTACGTTTATCTATAGGAATCACTTCATGTGCAATAAAAAATATTATTATTTAAAAATTTATTCTCTATCAAGAACGCCTCTTTTATGAACATAAAAGGCCTTGCACTTCATAGTGATTAGTTAGGGCACACACTGTATCTAGCTTTATGATCTTGATGCGTGCAATACGTCGTGTGTGTAAAACATAATTTTTGTTATTTCATGATGTCCTCAAGTAAACCATTAAAATTGCCAGTTGTGATTGGAGTATTGAATAAACAGATCACAGCACATTACATTTTTCAAAACAAGATCTTAATTATTTCTTTGAAGAAGAAAGTATTCTAGAACATCTGTGAAAGGGCCGTAATTTATATAAAATAAATATTCGTTGAAACTTTGGGTAGCACATATTAGGTTGGCAGAAAAGTGGCATTACACATGTAGACATTATTTAAATTTTTTTAATAAATTTCGATATACAAAAGCTGCTATTGATTCTAAATGTTATTATATTCAATTTTTATTTATTGTTTTATTTACATTAAGACTTGTTTTGAAGTAATTATAAGGTAATTTAAAAAGAACAACCTTATTTTCGTTGGAATATAAATTACGTTCTCCTTTTGTGATCACTTTTTTTCAGTTTCTTTGAACAAATTCTTAGTTGTTATGCATTATTGGAGAGCTAAGAAAACGGTTATGTTTTTATTATAATCTGCAAGCTAAGATCCATAACGCTTTTTTTATTTTCAAGGCAAGATACCGGAAGTTCATGAAATTTTTCGTTTCGCATTTTTAATTTGAACCGATTATTGTTGTCCTAATATTGATAATTAACCGGTGTTTCATTGTTGTCATAAATCAAAAGTGGAAATGAGTTCTAATTTACTTTTTTTAATAATTTTTTTTATTTTTTAAATTTTTAATTTAAGAATTTTTCAATTTTGACAAATTACCTCAAAGCAGTTAACTTTCTCATAGCAGTTTTGGCAATTTGTGTTCGTCTTTTGATTTCTCCTTCGCTTTCACCTTGACTAGAGAGTAGCGATTTGAGATAGACAAACTCTTCTACAAATTTTAAACTTGCGAGTCCTCCGGTTCTGGAGTACTGACTCCGTCGAAGAGCATATTTTGTTTTATATTTGTTAATGCTCAAACCGACTAATCCGCTTTTATACTCTTCGGAATACCTCTGCAAATTCCGCCTCCATTGACGTAAAGAGAGTGTGTCGATTGCATAATTCACGTTGCTGATCTTTACGTCGCCAACAGACAAATTCTTCGTCCCATTCTGCTAAGGTATTCCTCATTATGTATTCGTATATTAAATAGAATAAAGGAGACAGAATGTATCCCTGTCTAACTTCCTTCTTTAGCTTAAAAGATCCTGAGATGGTGTCATTAATTTTCACTTTGGACTAGCTATCTTGGCATAGATTTACGATTACAGTTACAAGATGTTGTGGCATCGCCATTTCTCCACATTCCACAGAAATTCCCATTTAACACAGTTAAATGCCTTAGAGCAGTCAATGAACCACATGAAGACCGGTATATTGAATTCACGGCTTTAATAGAATAATATTATCGGCATAATGAGTATGGAGATTAAAATTATCAAAAATAGTCACCGCTCATTTTTGTGTCGGACTAGCCATAACCCAGTATATTGACAATTTTTGAACAAAGAAAAAAATCTTAATCTCTATGATTTGATATATTAATTATTACATTTGTAATGAAGGCCAGTCAATAGCAAATTTTGTCAAGTTCTAAAATAAAACGTATCTTAAACTAACTCATGACCGGCGTGTTTCGTGATCCCAAATGTTAGGGAGGACTAGAGCACTAATTTTATAAGTTATAATTCATTATTTCCATGTGCATGACATAGATTACCCTTATTGATTTCTTTGCAATAAAATCCTTCCTACCGAAATTCCGGTGCGCTTATGTCTACCTTTATAATATGGTGGTAGGTATTTTTACAAAACATATAGTGCACAAATGTGTTTGTAAATGAATAACGGCTTTACGCATTCTCAGAGACAGGGGCATCTAGTACAAAACAAAATATAAACATAATCTAATATTCTGGATATATAGCCAGAAATCTCTAAACCCTTCCGAATTTTATTTACAAAAATAACCATCTAAATCATACTAAATTAAAAGAATTATGTATAGAACATTTTAAAATTTCAGATTTACGAAAAATATTTTTTACACACATAGCAGACGTGCTTGTAGTAATAATCTGAAAAGGCAATATTGTGTGCCAGTGTTACACTCAGGAACTTTATTGCAATAAGCTTCTATAGACGCAATGTCTCAACAGCGCAAATATGCAAGTAAAGGCATATTTACGCCGAATACAATATTCCAGCAATATTGCCATGCCCCAGTTCCCCATATTTTAAAATCACATCAGGGCTAACGAAATACTTTATTTTAAGACTGATATTCAACTTAGTATTTGTTGTTATATGAACATTTTATTTTATTGTAGGCAATCTATCTTGATTTCGGAGAGATTAGCCGTCTGCTTTAAAAATATTACAACGAATAAGTACGTTCTCTATTGACAGTACAATGAGATGACTCTTAAAACAAACTATACCTACATACTGCCTCATTGGTCTAGTGCTTAGCATGTTCGACTACAGACATGAGGTCCTGCGTTCGAGTTCCGGGTCGTGCCAATTCAAAAATCAATATTGAGTTTTCTATTAAGATTTTCTCAATATTTACCCGAAGTTGGGAAGTTGGCGGTGTGATCCATCTCCGTGCCTCGGAGAGCACGTTAAGTCGTCGGTCCTGCGCCCGATCTCTCTCCGGTCGTGTCGGATTCCCGTCACATCGGTCTATGAGAGTGAAGGAATAGAGACTGCACTTGTGTACTATGCCTGCCAATCCGCAGAGGAGCAGCGTGGTAGGTCTATGCTCTAAAAAACCCTCACTCCTCGGAATAGGGAGGCCTGTGCCCAACAGTAGGACGTAAATGGTGTTGAGGATACAGGTACAAAGCAGGATAGTAACGTACTCTAAATCTGTACGTCCTTGTTGATAAATAGCTCCACATACTGATCGAAGATTCAGTGTTGACAACAAACATAAAATAAATAATAATTTATTGTACACCACAAAAGAATGATACAAAGATTTAGATTAGATTTTATTTTTTATTTTATTTGGATCTAAGCAATTCTAATATATACAGTAAACCCCAATTTATGTGATTCTCTGTGGGCGAACAAGTTAAAACTGTATTTCGACTTACAGCGCCAACCTCGAAAATTTGATAAAAACATATTTAACCGAAAAATAGGAGTCATTGTAAAAAGTTATTGCAGATATTTTATATGAATTTAGTTGTAGTTCTGTTAAACAGTTAGAGTAAATAATAATAATAATAATAATAAGTTTATTCAAAGGCAGTACACCCAGTAAAATTTTACAATAAAATAAAATAAAATTAATAAAGTAAACTAAAATCTAAAATTAAAATACTTAGTTCTAATTAACATTTAAAAAACAGGGAAGAAATACGCTACAGTTACTTTTTATTTCTGTTTTTATGAACAGATAGCCAATAAGCACATATGGGGTTAGTTGTATTGTGACAAACCGTTTCCAGAATACTATTCCGCGTTGCTCTAATTCTCTCCCAGAAGGAAGCTACACGTATCCTGATAACGGCATAAAAGTCAGGCACCCCCGCTTCGGCAAACATGCCAGATGCGCTGCAATAACGAGGTAAACCCATCAAGATACGAAAAGCATTATTGTACTGTACGCGCAATGCCGTGTAAGACTTTTTACGATAGTTCGTCCAAAGTTGACATGTATAAAAACACTGACAGTACGCGTTAAACAATGTTTTCTTGACGGGTTTGCTGCACTTGCCGAATCTTCGGACCAGCATGTTGCATCGAATCGAGAGTGCCCTCCTCTCCCTCTCAATATCACAGTCATCCCTCAGGTATTCCGTAAGTATATGCCCTAGATATTTAACTTTTGTTACAACCCGAACTGCTGAACCGTTAAGCATTACATTGGGTATCCTCTCCGGTCCCCTATCCGCCCGGAAGACCATCATTTCAGATTTTAAAACGTTATACCTTAGTCCGTGGGCACTGGCATACTGCTCGCAAATTAAGGTCAGTTTCCTCAGGCCTTTAATAGAGGGGCTGAGAACCACCATGTCATCGGCATAGCTGAGACTATTAAAACATGTGTTACCGATATGACATCCTACTTTTGCAGCTCTCAGCTCCTCTATCAGATCATTTATATAGATATTAAAAAGATCCGGAGAGGTAATTCCACCCTGGCGAACTCCACACTCTAATTTATAAGGATTAGAAGTGGCGTTGCCCCATTTTACGCTATTAATTTGGTTTCCGTACCAGTACCTCAGCAAACCTACAACCTCCGCGGGAACACGATGTCGATGTAATTTCGTCCAAAGAATTTCGTAATTTACTAGGTCGAATGCTTTGCTGAGGTCTAGAAAACACGCATATATTGACGTTTGGCGGCCCGTATAATAGTGTATTGCGTGCTTTAAGGCAATGATTGCAGAGTCAGTCGAGAGCCCATGTCGGAAACCAAACTGCGAATCGTCAATTACTACGTTTTTCAACAGTTCAGGTTGTATCAAGCGTTCCAAAATCTTACCTGTGATAGTTCCTAATGAAATTGGGCGATAATTATTAGCTGATCCCAAATCACCAGTTTTAATCTTAGCAATTGGCACAACTATCGTCTTCATTAGATCTTGCGGCACATACGAGAACCTCAGACATAAATTGTAGAAGTTACACAACTTAGAATGCAATGACTCACCCCCGTATAGAACATGCTCTAGGCTAAGTTCGTCATGTCCTGGCGATTTACCTCTTTTCATTGTCCTGACAATTTTTGTTATCTGGGCCGGTGTAAATTGTATTACGGGATGTTTGAGTATACCTGAAGGACAACCGTTACTATCCCCCAGGTTAACGTCAGTTTGACCCGGCTGAATCCTAAACTTCTCGCTGAACATATTGGCTATTTGTTCATAATTTTGTAAACCATTCACCTTCACAGGCAGTTGTGGTTTAAAATTAGCTTTTTTTGTTGCTTCCCAAAACTTTGGAAAATTATGTTGTTCCCTATAGAAAGCTAGAATATCCATTTTTATCATGTCTTGATTATTTTGACACCAACGCAATCTGTTTTTAAAGTTTTTACGCGCCTTCGTCATTTCATCATAAATAGGACCCGAAGAAGGTTTCCTCGCCATTACCCATGTCTCGAAGTGTTGTTTGTACATCAAATGACTTTCTTGTACATGGAGATTCCAGCCCACTACTTTTTTTGGTTTTTTATCACTCGCATAATACCGATCTACTGAGTATTTTGCACCTAGCTGCATGACTTTAACAATCCGACTATATAATTTGTCTATTAATAAGTGGTGCTCATTAATTCTACTACAAAACTTATAATTATCGCAATTTTCACATAAAAACTCATCGTTAATATTGATTAGATTCGTTTTACAGTAATTAAAATATTTTTCTATTTGTTTTATGGATCTCTTACCCCATCGAATACCCGTTTTAACAGTTACATGTGTGTCATCGGTAGAAAGACCTTCTGTCACTTCATTTAGATTGCAGATCACTCGCAATGGAAAGTGATCCGACCATGACACGTCATAGAGAATATTTACGTTAAGTACTGTTTCCCACGCGGCCTCAGTCGTAATGCAGTGGTCCAACCACCGATGACTACCATGCGCCTCACTTATAAAAGTGAATGTTTCTGATGCGACACCCAACTTTGATACATCTGCCCATATCCACTGCTGCTCGTCACAGAAGTTCCGTAACTCAGTGCCAAAAGTCCCATTCGGATGCGCATTAAAATCCCCAAGGACATACACTGCCGCAACATCTTCTTCCTCCGTTATAGCACTAATCCTCGCCAGGCAGTCGGTAAATTCGGGAAGGTTATACAGGTCCTCGGTTGGCATGTAGACATTAAAGACCAAGTAAGATCTTAAGTTAATCGTTATTCGCACAGCCATTATTCTGTCAGTTAAACAATTAATTACGGAAACGTCAGTGAAACGACTCTTACGCCACAAAATGGCAAGTCCTCCATATGGTCGTCCACGTAATATACCAGCAGACGCATCGACCGATGAAATTGCTGCGCATGCAAAATTGTCATCTATGCTATATACATAATTCAAGTCGTGTGGCATGAGCCAAGTCTCTTGTAAGGCTAAGATGTCTGCCTCACGACATAGATCCCGAATGCATTGAAGTGACCTTTTAATTGACTTGCAATTAAACGTAATCATTGTAGTTTTTGTTGTTGGTGTACTGTTCATGTATTGTTCATGTAAAGACCTCTCTTTGTGTTGTATGTAATGTGCATGTATGTATAAGAGAGCTTGTATATAATATGAATATTATAGTATTTATAAAGAGAGAGGCAATGTTACCCATAGTCAGTTTGTTAATTTAGTATTTTTGTCAAATTTTCATTTTCGTTATAAGTTCAGAGGTTCAGTAGATAATTGAATACATTTTTTTACATTTAGATTTGTAAAACGGATAGATAGTGCGTTGCGTAATTTCGATAGCTTTCATGGCAATTTTTGGAACACCTTCCCATACTGTGATACAATATGTAGTCAGTGACTGACATAATGCACAGTACACTTATTTCATTACTTTCAGCTCCGCAATATACCGAAGGTGTTTGAAAACAAACGGTAATTTTCAAACTCTACTTGTAAGTAGTTGCATATGTTGTTTGAAATTTAGGTTGCCGGTTAAGGTGCCCCTTAGATATTTAATTGTAATTAAAGTACAATTTCGTGCCACGTGCAAAATCTGGTGTTATTTGTTCAAACATCTGAGAATATTTTGAAATTTTTGTTAAAACTTGCTATTTGACGAATGGAATAAGCAATGTCTTGTCAGTATTGATATTGAGAATGTTATCTTGAATCCATGTTTTTAATTTGAAGACTTCGTTCAATGTGTCAGCTGCAAAGGAAAGAACGTATCATCTGCGTAATAGATTTTTTGTGCGCCGTGTATATTTATGTTAGTGAGTTCGTTAATATATATGAGGAAAAGCATTGGCCCTCGTATGCTTCCTTGGGAAATTCCGAATTCATTTAAGTAATCTTCGCTGTTAAAATTACCCATTCGTGTTGTAAGATAGCCACGTAACAGATCCAGTTGATACCTCTTACACCGGTTAGATCAAGTTTATTAATAAGTAAGTCCATTAATATTGTATAGAACGCCTTGGCTAAGTCAATAAAGATTGATAAACATTTTTGCCCCTGTCTAGATTTGAAGTGATAAAATTTTTTAGGTAAATTAACAGCATTTTCTGTTGACCTACCAGTTCGTAAACCTTGTTAGTTATTTAACAGGATTTTACAATGTTCTAAGTATTTCATAAGCCTTTTTCGAGAATCTTAGGCATAGTTGGTAGAATCCCAATAGTTTTATAATTACTGAGAATTGACCTGACGTTTCATATCGAAAAAAAGAAACCGTCAATCCCATGCATTTTACCGCCCCAGTTGTTAGAGAATAAACATAATAATACAAAATAGTTTTATTTTATATAATTTTGCGAGCTGGTGCTAAAAATAACAGAAACATGAAAACGATAATATTATTTTTCAACATGGAATCAATCTCAACAATATCTGATTTCCAGGAGGCACTAACAATGCAACGGTCTGCAAAAAGCTTTCAAAGTAGTAAAAATATATTCCCGGAAAACGTTAAAGCCTTTTTAATGAAAACCCCTCATGCACGCACGAATTTCCGAGAGCTTTTTTTATTAAAAAAATATACCTTTCATCGTTAATCAAATTACCAATGAAACCCATAAATATGTTTTAGGCTAAAAATCTTTAGAAGAATACACACTATAATACTGAAAATTACTAATGCAAAGGGTACTTACGGTAATATTTTAATTTTGTGACACTGTCCTAGGATTAGGATTTAACATTTTTTTTTATATCGACGGCTCCTACGTATCTAATCTAAGTCAGCTATAAAATCCTAATTGTGAAAGAAAGTCTTTCAAAAACAAAAAAAACAGAGAGGAAGGCCAAAACTGAAACGGCTAAAAGACCTGAGCAGCTTAGCCGTAAAAGACAGGATGAAAAAGCTACGCAAAGAGAAATTGAAAACAGATCTGAAGGAGGCCTACATCCTCGAGGGGTTCTCAACAAAGCTATAAATATTTTTCATTAAAACTGACATCGTTTCAAAGTAGAAACTTTTAAATTTCACGGTAATTTCGACTAGCAGTAAAAAATCTTGCCATTACAGTTAATATTTATTGATATTTTTAAACTTATTATTGTCATTTATGGGGAATAAACGGCTATTTTACTTCTATTTAAATTCTTCTTTATTTTATACATTGGTTACCTTATCAGCTAAGAACGGTTCAGACTAAAAGATACCCACAGGTATACAATATAACCAGGCTAAGGCCCACTCAATGCTGTAATGCCTTAGAAATAGACAAAGGTTAACTTATTGCGTCGGAGAAAACTAACAGAATCCAAAGAAAGCGGAATAATCTTATATCACATACGTTATAAGTACAGGGATACATTATAAAATATGCTAATTACAGGAAATATACCAAACCAACCATGATCTTAGATAATTAACAGCATGCAACTGGAGCGGACTAACAGAGAAACGTTTCAGTGAGTAGCCCATTGTCTAAGTCCAATTAAATTGCGGCTGACCTTTGATTGTATGTGCTGCCAAGGATTGATATAGAACCATTGTTACACATTCTATTGCACATTCCAATTTGTGTTTCATGTCACGATGTACATTAATTGGCCCTTTAACCGAAATATCACATTGTTATTTTAATTAATCTACCTAAACTTAAGTTAATTAAAATAGAGTTTTTTTTAAGTACAGTATCAGTGATCTGAAAATCTTGCTTTCTGACCAATGATACCTTTTAAACAATAAGTGTATATACAATGAAATATAATTGTGGCCAAAATATTTTAAATTCGACGATTTTATAAAATTTTATCTTAACAATGGTATCAAATCGTATATAATAATTCCATGTCAGAATATGACCGCAACGAACTCTAACACTGATTAACCAATTTTAACGTTTTGGTTTCATATAACTGGTTTTTATTCCCACTTTGGACATTGAATCGTCAAATATCTCTTTCTTGTATTATTTCATGTTCTTTTCATGTATTATTTCAATGTACGCCTTATGATGATATTAAAGAAGAAGTTACAATATAAAGTTACTAATGTTCGCGTCCTGTTCTGAGAAGGGCCCACAAAAAACTCAGATTTCTAAATACTAAATATTTGCCCGAAATGGGGAAGTATGCGGTGTGCTCCACTCCCGTGCCGCAGAGAGCAAGTTAAGCCTGATCTCTCTCCGGTCGTGTCACATCACTACACACACACACACTTGTGTACTATGCCTGCCAATCTGCAGTGGAGCAGCGTGGTGAGATGGTAATGAGCTGCTACTTACCTTACCTTTTTTACAACATTGATAACTTTTGTTTTGACGCTAGGCATTCAATGAGTCTTGGTGTAAAGAACGCAGCTTAATTTTATTTTCGCACGCATTTCTTTTCTTGGCGAGATCACCTAAGATATGAAATTAAATTTTGTGGTGTAAAATTCGTGATAATGTGCATGATAAGTTCTAACATATCCGCAAATACGTGCACGTATTTATTTCAATGTAAAGATTAAAGTTGCATCTGGCTCCTTTACGATTACCGTGATGTACATGACCATTTTCAGAAGCAGAATTATTCAATTTAATTGGTATTACTCAATTATAAATATGGTTTAACCAATTTACTGAACAGCCTTAACTAAAATTATGTCTGAAATATTTTTGAACTCGTCAGTAGTGAATAAGAAATCTAAGCTCTCCTTAAAATATATCCGCGTATGAATAGCGACTATCAAACATCATAATGAAAAAACATTCTAACCTAATTTCTATTAAAGTAACTTATGAAAAGTATAGCTTTCGAAAGTATAGCATAAAATGTGCTGGAATTCTAACAGACGTTCACTAATTAAGACAAATGTACGTCTTACAAATGAAATTCAGCACATGTCGAAGAAATACATCGTTAAAGTATCATATAAACCAGTCTTACGAAGTCAAAACAAATATCCGATAACTTGTTGACAACAACTTGGTTTGTATTTTCATTTCGATCAAGTTTCAGATATATCGGTTGATGTTATTATCTCTTTAAGTTGTTTTGCGTAGTCTGGACAACGAAACGCCGAAAATCTGATAAAATCATTTGTTAATTTATCACACTAAAAAAATCCAGCACAAATGGTTTTAGGAGTTAATTATAGTACAGGAACTATTTCTTGTGTGCCAGAAAGGGCGTAGCGTTAAGGTACAAATAAAAGCAATATTAGCTGGGTGTCTTAATATTATATATATTATTTATATATATAATTTAGATGATAATAGATTAAGTTTGCAAGTTTTTAAATATATAATTCTTATACCTTCTTCTATTCACGTGTACGTTATGTAGTTATATCCCAAATACATGTAGTATATCCCAAATACATGACAAGTGGAAAAAGCTATGACACATATTGATAATTAGTCTGAAATAGATGATTATTATTATATATTTTAAAAAAAACCTAAAGATAAAAAGGGTATTGATCAGAATTCAAGTCCATATATCTCACACCTTCGAAGTAGAGCTAACAATGGTTAGAGTAGTGGCTATTAGAGATTGTATATTTTATCTGAAAACCTTGTTTTTATAAACTCATTTTCTGATATTAAATATTTTAATATGGCATAATATACTGTTATTACAAAGAAAAAGATATAGGTGTTCGTATTTAGAAAAGTAATTGAAAATAAAACGCCAACAATGGTTGTCCGGAACTGTAAATAATTTGTCATTAAATAGATGTTAGAGTCAGCAATATAATAAATTATGTATGAGTGAATACAGCAACTGTCAAGAAGAAATTGAAACGAAACATTTCGTAGCTATGTCAGTATTAGAATTTAAGAGACAGGGGATAGAAGGTGTACAAAATAGAGATTTCAACTTTGTACATCGATATTTATAACTAAACTAAATGGTTAACCTGTGTAACCATGTGTGCAACTACCTATCCTTTGCAGGTTTATACTTCTGATAGTCCATTTTACCCCAAAAAACGTAATATTACTACAACATGCTTTGAAAAACTTTTCAAAGCGTGGTACTTCCGCGATCGAGGCTAACCCGTTGCAGTCAGTGGTTGACAACGAGTCGCTGTAACCAAGTCATATTTTACTTAAAACGTTTAAGTTCAGTTTCTATATTCCCTGACTCCTGCAATGAGTGTATATTATAAAAGATTCCCAAGAATCACTCAAGCAAAATGTACTCGTTTTCATCAAAATATCGAGACAAATTGTATATAGAAGAGTTGTGTAATAAACTACCACAAAGTATTGCAAAAATTTATAATACAAATAAGTTCAAATGGACATTTTTTTTTTTTATATCTACAGGAATATGTGCTAAGCTAGAATAGAATCCCTTTACTAACTTGCCTTTAAGCTGCGCAGTCAATTCAAAATCTAGTCATTTTTCCTACAATCACAAAACTTAGTGTTAATAATTATTAGGCAACCTTCTGCGGAAGCGTTCACCATAGTGGCGCTGAACGCTCCCGTTAGCGGCCCAATCGTGTATCATTCCTAAAACCTGTACTAAATGTGAGTACAATCGTGGACTGTATTTATCTCTTGAAGTCAGCAGTGGTTAAATATAAATAGAACTTTCAGAAATAAGAAAATTAAAACTAATACAGCTCTAACTTCACTTTATAGGTTTCATTTTCATTTCTCATATGTCTCTGTGTCCTAGATAATCCGGCGCGCTGGCTTTATACGGTCTTTTCTTAACATTTGTACGTATCATCAAAACTAATATTATAAAGAGGAAATATTGTATTTTTGTATATGTGTATGGTTTTAGCCTTTTCACACAAATACTACAGGACCAATTTCAAAAATTGTTTCACCGTTAGAAAGCTGCATTTTTACTGAGCGACATAGGTTATATTACTTCTCAAAAAATAGTTGTGAAAAAATTGTTATCGCCTGCGCTGGGTAAACTATTGATCTGGTTGATCATAAAAAAAATGTTCTTCAATATTATAGAATGTATGAATATCTACAAAAAAGTCCGTGATACCAAATGCCCAAATACTGTAATTATGTCACTATAATTATTTTTTTACATTTGAAAAGTTAATAAAAGTGCCACAATAAGCAAACCATTGTTCATGCCTCTAAATTAATCCTTATCCTATGAAAGACCGTTTCAATATCTCTAAAATATTTTTTAAATTATTAAACTTGGACATCCCATTTAAAATATATAACGAATTTAAAAATGTCAATCTAAAGAAAATTGTAGCCACCCTTACAACAGGATCTGCGACTGGTGAGTTAGTTCATATTCCAGGGATACTAATGATACCCACCAATATGTCTGTACTGTTTTTGTTTATATCAAGCTAAAAATTACTAGAGCGATTTAAAAAAATCTTTTTTTACCTTCTTGATATCAAGATTTCTTCAATACCTATAGAGTATTTTTAAATTTGCAAATGTCGGACATTCTACGTTAAGTGTCTATGATGTAATGATTTTAAAAATGTATTAGTTAGATATATATTTCTTGTAAATTAAAATCTGTATATTGATTAAATTATGAATGGGTATCTAATAATCTGAAAGGAAATAATTAAAAACTAAGTGAAATAAAACTTGTATGTTAAAAAAACAAACTATACTCCAACTTAATAGACTTTCCACTGCCACGAGATCGATATCTACTAGGGAGAAATCGAGGGGCATTGCCAGTAGTATATATACATCTCTGTGAGTCACTCGCCAGAATGTTATTTAATAAAGGTAACTGTATATTTTTTTCTTTACACAACAAAAACACATTACAACAAGGACAAAAATTATTTTTCTGAAATCTGAAAGAAACTTATATTTATTCATTAAAATCGAATTTTCGATTTGGTTGCCGTGATTATGAAAACTCTGTGACTGACAAATATATGATGTCATAGGAAATAACCTAAGGTGGAAAAGGGTTGGAAAGTATAACTAAATAATCCAAAATTTACAAAATCTTATTTAAGGACATTATAATCATGTAGTCCGTGTATAAATGGATTGATTTAAATGGTTTGTATAATTATTAAAGTAAGAGATCTATTCCTGTTAAATTTAAATTACGATGCTATTGTTGCGTTTTGTATTTCAATAAAACGATTCACTGCGATCAAAGTGATTATTGCTTTGTCTTCGCGCACCTTACTTTTCCCATTTTGTATGCATACCAACAATATATCCTTTTTACCTCGTTATTCAACGTAGCAAAGAAAATTCCAACAGGATATCGTATCTGCAAAGTAACAAAAGAAATATGTAAACGAATAAGTGCCGCTCAAGTTAAACGTGGAGCGACGATGCATTTTATATGTAAGCATGTGACCTAGAATGGGACGCTAATTTAAAAGAATAAGGCAAGTTACAACGACTTTTTTATTTATTGTTGTGTTATAAATTTAACCTATGTCTATCAATCACTGCTGCCTCATTGGTCTAGTGGTTAGCATGTTCGACTACAGACATGAGGTCCTGGGTTCGAGTCCCAGGTCGGGCCAATTCGAAATCGATATTGAGTTTTCTATTAAGATTGTCTCAATATTTGCCCGAAGTTGGGAAGTTGGCGGTGTAATCCACCCCCGTGCCTCGGAGAGCACGTTAAGCCGTCGGTCCTGCGCCTGATCTCTCTCCGGTCGTGTCGGATTTCCGTTACACCGGACTATGAGAGTGAAGGAATAGAGAGGGCACTTGTGTACTATGCCTGCCAATCCGCAGTGGAGCAGCGTGGTGGGTCTATGCTCTAAAAACCCTCTCTCATATGAGTGAGGAGGCCTGTGCCCAGCAGTGGGACGTTAATGGGCTGTTACTTA
>JACTOM010000001.1:1085649-1211611 GCA_015832385.1 Elymnias hypermnestra | reverse complement strand
GCTATGTCGGTGACTTTGGTTCTGCTACGGATCTCCTCATTTCTGATTTGATCGCGTAGAGAAACTCCGAGCATAGCCCTCTCCATCGCACGCTGAGTGACTCTGAGCTTCCGCATGAGGCCCATAGTCAGCGACCACGTCTCAGAACCGTAGGTCATCACTGGCAACACGCACTGTTCGAAGACTTTGGTCTTCAGGCACTGAGGGATATTGGACGAAAAAGTCTTCCGGAACTTCCCGAACGCTGCCCAACCGAGTTGGATTCGGCGGTTGACCTCTTTCTCGAAATTGGACCTACCTAGCTGGACGATGTATCCCAGGTATGTATACTCGTCAACAATTTCGAGTGTAGAGTTCTCAACGATGACTGGGTGGAGCGGAACATGGATATTGGACATAACTTTCGTCTTATCCATGTTCATTTTTAGGCCCACCTGTCGAGAAGCTCTGCTGAGGTCATCGAGCATTGCATTGAGATCTTCCAGAGTCTCTGCCATAATGACCACGTCATCAGCGAACCGTAGATGAGTGATGTACTCGCCGTTGATGTTGATGCCCAGTCCGTTCCACTCCATAAGCTTAAAGAGGTCTTCCAACGCCGCAGTAAAGAGCTTGAGGGAGATTACATCTCCCTATCGCACTTCACGCTGCAGTTGGATAGCCTCTGTGCTATGGTCCTGTATACGGACTGACATGGTGGCGTTTTCGTACAAGCACTTCAACATATTTATAGCACTTTATACCGGTGGTCAATTTGGCATCTCCGCAAAGATCTCAACACGGCCCAGGTTTCCACCGAATTGAAGGCTTTCTCATAGCAAAGTGGCCAATTGTACTCATCCGATTACACCCCTTAATTATTCTCATGCCTTGCAGCATTATCAGGATATGGAAATGTTATTACTTAATAAATTTCGATCTTTTATTAAAAGAAACTGAAAAAGCGCCAGTGGAAATAAAATAAATTAATAATTATATAGGTATATACTAGCTGACCTAGCAAACATTATATTGCCATATAATAACTATTATCGCTATTCTAAAATAGAGGTAGGTGGTACGGGGTAAAAATTTAGGACTAAATGTATTGTTTAATTCCACTCCTTAAAAAATAACCAAAAAAGAAGAATATGTCCAAAAAACAATGAGGGTGTGAAAATTTGGTGTAAACCTATTTTCCTAGCTATTGAATATACATATATAATTACATGAAAATCGATCATGCTGTTTTGGAGGAGTATAAACCTGGACAACAGGGCGCAGAGGATCCCCCGTAACCTAAGATTCGAAGAAGAACTTACAATAAAGAAATAACTATATTTAGCAATTCAAAAGTGCTGTGAAAGCCTATTTGAATACAGCCATTTTGAAATTGAATATGACATATCGACTTGTTAAGCTTCATGTACACAATACAGGAAGATGATAAAATTGTCAAACATCATTACTTTTTGTGGAGTTTTGCCCTTGAAGAATATATATGTCTATATATATATTTCCTACATACAGAATTCAGAAAGGGACAAATTTTCTTAAATATTATTCTTATTTCGATTTTTAATCCAAAAGTAGCCCACCTCTTTCTTTAATGAATTATTAATATATTAAAGCTGTAATGTATGTAATGTATGCTGTATTCTCTATAATACTTTAATATATTTACCGAAATGGAACAGAAAATTTTAAAACATGGCGGTACTTACAACGTGCGTTTGTATCGACTATATGGCCACAAAAGACAGAAAGATTTAACGCGACAATATAAACACCATGTAGACACTATTAAAAAGCCTCGAAGACATTTCCTAGGATATTGCATTTACGGCTTCAGATTCATTCGAGTTCCTATTTGCACTTTATAAGCAATTAGATCTATGTGGGATGTTTGTTGTGTAGTAAATGTAGAACTGGAATTTTATCGGAATTCAGAGCGGTGCTATTGGTTTCTTTTTATATTTAAAGACTTGCTTTTAAAAGTAACATCATTTGATCGTGAAGAGAAAATCAAAATTGTATAGTGTCTTTTCATCATAAGTTGTGCCTTATAAGTAAGAATATGCTATTTTGATATTAGAAACTGACACTTCAATTTGATTTATTTGTATAGGTTCTAAGTGAGTACATTGGAATATATAACGAAAATTAGTTTTAAAATACTTTCGAAGGCTTCTATAAAGTTTTCGCGACTAATTTACTGTGCGGTTAACTGTAAAGTAAATTGCATCGACGAACATATAAACTGATGAAAGACAAATAAGCAATTTCTAAGTAAAGGCCTTATTTACTGAAAGGAAATAGTTATTATGGAGTTCAGCAAATTATTTCTAAGTAATTACAGACCATAATTTTGTTATTGCTTTTTACTCTTATATTGAAAATGGTTATTATGACTCAGTTTCCTATGTTAAAACTTTAAAATGAAATGTTATTATTTACTTGAATATGAATAAGTTCGTCTTACATATTGTTAATAATTTAAGTATAGTCTGCCATTTATAGAAAGAGTCATTATAATAGATATAAGATGAATTCATTTAAAAGATATCAAACGAATGTCATTTTAAAATTATTACAAATGTTATTATTCAGTCTCGTCGTCGTCGCTTCAACCGATGGACGTCCACTGCTGGACATAGGTCTCACGTAATGATGTCCATAAGGCCCGATCTTGCGCCGCCTGGCTCCAGCGGCTACCGGCGACCCTCTTTATGTCGTCGGTCCACCTTGTGGGGGGTCTCCCTACACTGCGCCGCCCGGTGCGGGGTCGCCACTCCAGCACCTTCGGGCCCCAACGTCCATCGGTCCGTCGGACTATGTGCCCCGCCCATTGCCACTTCAGGTTCGCGATTCGTAGGGCTATGTCGGTGACTTTGGTTCTGCTACGGATCTCCTCATTTCTGATTTGATCGCGTAGAGAAACTCCGAGCATAGCCCTCTCCATCGCACGCTGAGTGACTCTGAGCTTTCGAATGAGGCCCATAGTCAGCGACCACGTTTCGGAGCCGTAGGTCATCACTGGCAACACGCACTGTTCGAAGAGCTTTGTCTTCAGGCACTGAGGGATATCGGACGAAAATATCTGGCGTAGTTTCCCGAACGCTGCCCAACCGAGCTGGATTCGGCGGTTGACCTCTTTCTCGAAATTGGACCTACCTAGCTGGACTATGTGTCCCAGGTATGTATATTCGTCAACAATTTCGAGAGCTGAGTTCTCAACGATGACTGGGTGGAGCGGAACATGGATATTGGACATAACTTTCGTCTTATCCATGTTCATTTTTAGGCCCACCTGTCGAGAAGCTCTGCTGAGGTCATCGAGCATTGCATTGAGATCTTCCAGAGTCTCTGCCATAATGACCACGTCGTCGGCAAACCGTAGATGAGTGATGTACTCGCCGTTGATGTTGATGCCCAGTCCGTTCCACTCCATAAGCTTAAACAGGTCCTCCAACGCCGCAGTAAAGAGCTTCGGGGAGATAACATCTCCCTGTCGCACTCCACGCTGCAGTTGGATAGACTCTGTGCTTTGGTCCTGTATACGGACTGACATGGTGGCGTTTTCGTACAAGCACTTCAACACGTGTATGTACCGGTGGTCAATTCGGCATCTCTGCAAAGATCTCAACACGGCCCATGTTTCCACCGAATCGAAGGCTTTCTCATAGTCCACGAACGCCAAGCAAAGTGGCCGATTATACTCCTCGGTCTTCTGTATAATCTGCCGCAGCGTAAAGATGTGGTCTATGGTACTAAAGCCTTTTCGGAATCCGGCTTGTTCGGGAGGCTGGAAGTCGTCAAACTTGCGAGCGAGACGATTCGTAATGACCCTCGAGAACAGTTTATAGACATGACTTAGCAGCGCAATAGGTCTATAGTTCTTCAATAAGGTGTTGTCACCTTTCTTGAAGAACAGAACTACCACGCTCCTATGCCATGCCTTTGGCACCGTGCCTTCCAGAATGACGGAATTGAACATTCGCTGAAGGACTTTAAGAATGGGTTTTCCACCCGCCTTCAGGAGTTCCGCTGTGATTCCGTCATCACCCGGTGCCTTGCCGTTCTTCATCTGTTTGAGAGCCATACTAATCTCGTACAAGCTGACGTCCGGGATATCTTCGGTATAATGCCGGGTCAGTTTGGCACGGGGATCTTTAGCCAAACTATCAATAGGCTTGCAAGTCGATGTGTACAACTGTCCATAGAAACTCTCAACCTCCCTCCGAATCTCAGGTCCAGATGCAATGAGTTCGCCGTTATGGGTCTTCAGCCGCGTCAACTGGCTCTGACCGATAGACAAATCTTTTGCGAACACTTTAGTGCCTTTGTTGCGTGCGATGGTATCTCGTATACGCTCGGCATTAAAGTGTCGCACATCACGCTTTTGCGATTTAGAGATCTGTCTATTGATCTGCCGATATGCGGACGCGTCTGCTGTAGACTGCAAGCTCATTGCATGTCTCTGTTCCATGAGATTAAGAGTATGGTCTGAGAATCTCTTGGTTTGCTTTTTACGGGGTTTATAAAATTTCATCCCAACCGTATGGACAGTTTCCACTAGCCTATCGTTTAGCTCGTCCACAGATTCGCAATCCTCGAGGCAGGCGAAGCGGTTTTGCAGCTCCAGTTGAAAGCTCTCGGGGTTTTGGATATGCGCGCGAGTGGGTCGGAGCGTAGACTTCACCAGTCTGTACCGCTCTCGGTGTACGTTAATATTCAATGTGCCTCTTACCATGCGGTGATCGCTCCCAGTTTTCACTTTATTGATCACAGAGACATCATTGAATATGTTCCGTTTCGTAGACATGATGAAGTCAATCTCGTTTCTCGTGGTACCGGCGGGACTCAGCCAGGCCCATTTTCGGAGCGGCTGTTTCTTGCAAAAGGAGTTCATCATATAGAGTCCCTCCCTTTCCATGAAATCAGCTAGCATCTGTCCCCTCTGGTTACGTTGCCCATAGCCAAATTGCCCCACTCTCAACTCTGCTCCGCTTCGTTCGCCGAGTTTTGCGCGGATTATTCAGACTACATTTTAGCAAAAAATATACAAAAAGGAAGAAAAGATTACAGTCAATAACTTACTTTTTGACAGACTTCAGAAAAAGGAGGTTATCAATTCGTCTGTTTTTTTTTATAGTTGTTACCTCATAACTTTCGACAGGGTGAACTGATCATGATGACTCTTTTTTCATATAAAAGTAGCTTAGAAAAAAGGTGGTGCTTCCCGTAGGTTTTTTTTGGTCCAGTTCTGATAATTCTCATGGATGCCCATGAGAACACCGTATAGGTTTTAAATTTGCATTAAGCATGTGCGCGACAAATGGCCGAATAACTCTAGATCACGCCAACTGAATTCGATTATTCTTTTTTTATTGTAAAGAATTTACTTCAAAGGTTGTTTGATGATGGTTTGGTTAGGTTCTGATCATGGAATCCATGACAAAGTAACGGAACTCTTCAATTCTTAGGATCAAATTAACGATACTCAGCCGAATGTCTTATAGGCTATCCGGATACTTGAGTCACCTACCGTAACGTCAGTATGGTCAAGTGATTGTCGTAGTCAAATATAATGATCAAGGTAGGGTGTGAATTGTTGCAGAATATCGAAATGTCTGTTAGCAAATTGCAACGAGCTTACGTTTGTTGGTGCATTACAATATGTGTGAAGAGGTGGTAGCTGAATGAGGGGCGGGGATTACTATGACTGATATGCTTGTGATAGCATTCTATGTAGGGTTATTGGTAATGGATGTCCCACGAGCTCGGAAGTTGCGCATGTCACTCCGCGGGGTACAGTTAATTTAAAATATACTTGGTTGAACTAATGGATATCCGAGTTATAAGATCTATTCATAGGTCGTGTGACCTATGAATAGATCTTATAATTCGGATATCCATTAGTCACCGAAGGTAATGGTGTGACCAGGGATCGAGAAATATTCTTTATCCAGCAATTTCTTTGTAGTAAATCTCTTTTCTAACATCAAATAACAATTCCTATATTTTAATTCTATACATGTTTCGTTTATCGGATGTTCAATATCGCTAAATTGACATAGTAAATAATTACGTTAAAAGTGAAAAAAGTAAAAATAATATGCCACTTGTAGGAAAGGCCTCCTCGTACATCTAAAAGGGGATGATTAAAGTTTAGAGCCAAATGGCTTCTAGAAATCAACTTAGAACTACTTTATGCTCTTTATGAAAGCTTAATTTATACCGGCTATTTCGTTAGCAATATTTTTTAATTTCAAACAGCCGTAATTGGCTTACAGTCAGCATACAAAGATAATTTACAGTTTCGATCTGGAAAATAAACTTGGATGCTTAATTTTTAATTAAATAATCGAATTACGTCTGCTCGTATGCAGTTCATCAGAATAACATTCTTTGTCGAAATTGAGCATCAAATATGATTTATTACCGCACAATGTACAGAAGGATATTCCGGTGTAGTAATAAGCAACAATAACTCGATTACTATGGGCGTATAATGCCTAAAAAACATTATTTCAGTGACGTCATAATATTCTGATACTCGCTTCACTCCCACAGGCAATGTGTTCAATTCCAGAAAAAGTGAAATTAGGAAATCGTATTACCTAATTTCTCTAACTCTGAAATGGTGAAAAATTCAGTTTTTTGTCCAGTAAGTTATTATGTCAAAAAATATCGATGTTATACGTCTGTACACAAATATATAATTAAACACATACATGTACAAATACAGTCACTCTAATCAATATTTCTTTGATACATCAACGTCAGTTATTTCATTCTATATCGCAGTTTACACATTTATCATTACGTTATCACTACACACAATTTTACTATGCAAATAATACACTAATTACGATACACACGATAAACACTTTACTGAGGGACTGATGCTACTCGAATGAATCTCCGTTGTGACGCGATCTAAGGCGATGAGTTTTCCGGCGGCAATCTCTTGCCACCGTTTATTTCATGATCAATACAACCACCCGTTTCCACCAGAAACAGGTGACACCATCTGATACGGTGCGGTCAACCATTAACTCGCTCTGATTAACTTTCATTTTAGACAATATCATAATCAGTCACTAACAGAAGAGATGTCAGTCATGCTTTAATATATTTGTACATGAACATGGCTCAACTAGTACGTAACTATTTTTTGTATAGTTTCCCACCCGTATGTAATCATTCCGTCAATCGGTACAGCAACTGAATGTTAGCCGTAAAAATTAAACCCCAATAAAATTATTTTTAATCACGACAAAACCGGAAGTTAATTTTGGATAGCATATAATTATATACAATATATAATTATACATACATAGCATCACGCCTCATTCCCAAAGGGGTAGGCAGACACCACGTCCTTCCATTTGCCACGGTCCTTGCATATCACCTTCGGTTCTTTCATTCTCATTAAACCATTCATACAAGTTCGTCGGTTTAGAGTACTCTTGACCTAGCCCTTATTTAAAATGCCTTGGTCTTCCCCTTCCAACTTTTGCATTCACTCTTGACTCATAAATTCTTTCTTCTTTCATTAATTCTCTCTACATGCCCAAACCATCTAATATCTTTCTCAATTTTAGTCACTACATCTTCTTTTATACCACATCGTTCTCTTATCACACTATTTCTTACTTTGTCACTCAGTTTCAATCCACTCATGCTTCTCAACGCTCTCATTTCTACCGCATTTATTTTACTTGTGTGATTCTTCTGCCATACCCAACTTTCACTACTACACATAAGTGTTGGTACCAACACTCCTGTAACACTTCACCTCTTCCACTTGTTCCCCATCTATCAAAATACTGCCATTCATCATAGATTCATCTCTTTCAAAAAGCATAACTTTCGTTTTGTGTACATTCACTTTCATTCCTTTCCTTTTCAAAGCTTCATTCATAATATTTACCATCTCCTGTAGCTCATTAGCAGATGACGCAAGTATTACTTAATCATCAGCGTAGAGTAAACATTTCATGAGTATTTCATTCACTCTTAAGCCATACATACTTTCTTTTAAATCTGTCAAACAGTTATCCATGAATAGGTTGAACAGCCATGGTGACGCAACACATCCCTGTCGAACACCTCTTTCGATAGGAAACCACTCCGTGTACGCCCCGTTTATTCTGACACAAACACTAGAACCCTTATAGAGAGACTTCAATGCTTGAATCAGACTACCACTAACCCCACACGTAGATAACGTTGTACACAGCTCATGCCTCACCACTCTTAGGCTTTTTCTAAATCTATGAAAGCGCAATAATATATAATTATGATTATATACAATATATAATTATTTACTCAGTTTACCTCATAGCTTTCCAATTATTACATCTCTCTCATTTTCAACTACAAAATATTTGTACAAGTATTTAAAATAATCTTAAATGAACCTGTTCATCGTTTGAAATTATGAGCCCACATTTTACGCTGTGGGTGCTGGTTCTCATAGACCCGGGATTTGCTTTAATGGTAATACATACGGTAATTAGTCATTTCCTCGTAAAAAAAATAGGAAAACATTGTAGAATAATGAATTCGGAATACAGGAGTGATTTTATTTCCTCGCACATTCATTTTATTAAGGGGTGTGTATGCAACGCAATATCTATTATACATACGTACTCATAGTGTATTGAACAAGCTAGACAGATAGTTATTTATCATATCAACATTTCACAAAAACTTCAGGGTACATAAATTACGAAGTTTGTTAATACTTAAAGTAAGTACCGTCGCATGTGTCGTGGTCACGTCAAGCTTATTTTACTCGATAAACAATAAAAGAACGTGCGGAAATTTATATAAATAAAATCGTAAATAAAATTATAATTTTACAAAAACTTTAAAGGCGAGTGATATTGTAAATGTAAAGGTCACTTCACTGTACCACTTCCGTTCCATATCGTTTTTTTACATATATTTAGAGTAGTAGTGATATTGCAGAAGTAATAAACATAATACGAGTAGTTAATAATATGATTAGTTAATAAAATTTAATAAACTAAAAACATGATTTTTTTCTTTACAGAAAAATACTTCTAGCCCTTGGAGAGGCGCTTCAAGCTTCTTGCTTACTGGCTGTTAATTAAAGATCTACCAAGATGAGTAACATGTGCTACAGCTGTGTTATCCTGGTTGCAATTGTTTTCCTCCTGGTTTGCTTTATTCTCAGCCTGATCTCCATAGTGAATTTCTTCTATTAGAGTCAGTGTTAAGAAGTTTTTACCAACTCTTAATTAACATTTAAAGTCTTCAGTGCATTATAGTGTTCCTTTTTTGCTACTTTTAGACTATCATCTAGCAAAAGTGCAAGGAAGAAAAGACTATTTATTAAACACTTTGAAGGCGGTTTAGTTGCGCTGTGTGCAAGCGAGCCATTAAGTTATTTCAGAAAAATCATAAACTTATAATCTATCACAATGAGTAACCAAAATTTCTCTTGCGTGTTGGTTATTTGTATTATTTTCCTTCTGGTCTGTCTTGTTCTTAGCTTCATCTCGATTGGGTAGTGCTGTAATTAGTGTCAGTGTTATCCAGGGGTGTTTACAAACAATAAATAAAGGAAGGCAATTTTCAGTGTAACATACTTCTTCTTTTTCTGCTATTTTAAGACTCTTGGTTTGGGATAGTGCAAAGAAGAAAAACTATTAAACTTTATGAGAACGATTTAGTTGCTCTGTGTTTAAGGGCGCCGATATTTTATTTCAGAGTGAACATAATCTTTCAAAATGATCGAAAAGATATATATTGAAGCTATAGGACTTGCAATTCTTTTCTTTCTGGCTTGTTTTATTCTTAGCTGGCTCGCCAGTGGGAAGTGCTGAAATTAGTGTCAATCCTAGGCAGTGACGTTTATTAACAAAAAAAGAACGGTTGATATTTTCAGTGCAATACATTGCTTCTTGTTCGGCTACTTTAAGACTATTGACTAGCGAAAGTGCAAAGAAGGAAGAACTATAGAACATTTTAAGGACGAATTAGTTGCTCTGTGCGTAAAGGCGCAATAACTTTCTTTCAAGACAAACATAAAAATATTATTGTCAAGATGAATAACAAGTGCTATACTAGCGTAATAGTGATTGTAATTTTATTCCTGTTCGTTTGCTTCATTCTCAGCTTGATCTCGATTTCGAGGTGCTGCCATTAGTGATTCCTACAAAGTGACATTTTGAAACAAAAACTAACAGTGGAACTGTAATTTCACAAAACTTGACAGGCAAGTGTTATAAAAAAATAAGACAGCCAAAACTTTTAAGTTAAATGGATTTTGCAAATTGTCAGTATTTCGAAAGTACTAAATGTATCGTAATCTCGACAAAACTGTGTGATTCGTAACACGTAACGTAACGTTGTAATTCTGCTAAAAAAAGTAATACTAACGAAACAAAATATAAGAACTACATGAAGTTAGTGTAAAACAATTATTGTAAAAATTTATTGTAAAAACAATATTTCTTTATTTGCAGCTGAATATTGAAGAGTAGCACTTCACGATAGAAGCGTTACTACATTTTTACATATTTGGTGGTTAATTACAAATCTGCAAAAATGGATAACAAATACTACATTTGCATGATGGTGACTATAATTCTTATCCTGCTGATTTGTTTTATTATCAGCTTAATCTGCAGTGGGAAGCGCTGCCATTAGTCGGTGCTACATGTAAGTGCGCCGTTACTCTTCTTCCAAACTTATATACTATTTGGGAGACAAATAAAGAAGTATAAAAAACTAATCCCAAATTTTGCGGTATAAAGATATCTATTCTATATTTTATCGATATATCCATACACTAATGTGTCATGAACACAATAAGAATACCGGGCTCGATAAGCTCAAAAGTACATAGTAATATAAAGTGGAATAATCTTTTTATTTCAAGTTATTTTTATTTCAAATTTCTAATTGTGAATATCATTGCTAACATATCAGCAATATCAATGTCGTAAAAATTAAAAATAAATTATCAAGTGAAATCTGTCTGGTACCTGTCCAACATACATATTTAAATTATAATAGAGTAAAATATTTAAAAGTCCAATATAAAGTAATAGCAATTCAATAAAATTTTATTGGTAAAATTTTTCTTTCTTTACAGCGGAACATTTGAGGTGTGATTTTGCTTCAAGATACAAGTGCAACGTTATAATTTCTTATTGGCTGTTTACTAACAAATCTGCTAAAATGTCAAAGAAAACGAAGTCCTCCTGCATCGTTATGGTGCTAGCACTCATATTCCTAGTGTTTTTCTTTATTGCCAGCTTGTATTCTGTTGCGAAATGCTGCAGTAGACCACGCAAGTGACTCTTCAATCTAATTATTTCGTAATAAATTGAAAAGAGAATTTTCGGTGCAATTTTCGCCGATTGTGATACAAGTACTACTTTGTTACTCAGCGACTATTGACTAGGAAAAGTGTAAGGAAACCAGGACTTTCTGGAGACGGTTTTGTGGAGGTGTGTCTATGTGAAAGGGAATTTCCTGTATTCACTGGATTAGGAAACTGAGATATAATCGACGACGATTTACGACAGTAAAGATGAAGTGCACACGATACGTCATATGTCTGATACTGAGCCTAGGCTTCCTCATTGCTTGCCTCGGTATATGCCTGGGGTACGTCGGAAGCTGCTTGTATTCGCTGAAATGAAATCAAACTAACCAAGTCACCCCCACCCCTACCGCAATCCGTACCGCAAACTAAATCATAACCCAAAGAAGACGATCGTGTTTTTGGTGGCTCTGCGATTAAGAAAAACGGCATGCAAAAGCTAACAGGGAGGCAGAGGGAGACGCACGATGCAGATGATCCTAGCTGCTGGTGGAGGGTAAGTTTACTATACATATCTAGAGTCGATAAAAACAGGTAATTTTCAATAGTGTTAAGCTAAATATGTCAATAATCTTTTGCACTAGTCCAGACCTAATAAATTTAGGAAATACATTTTGCTGAGTTTCCCCGTCCGAAGCCAATCCCGGGACCTGATAAGGGGTATACTCACTGAAAAAAGTTTTCACATGTTTTAGGTAGAACTAAAACGATCGCTATAATTACTGCGAAATAAAAATCAAAATTATTTCACAAATTTAACACTGTTTACAATTGTTAGCTTCTCTTATCATAGCTAAAACTCCTTCGTATACTGCCTAAAATAATAGGTATAAACTTACATTCTATTGATTATTGTGATATATTTGCCTGTAACTGAACAAACCTGGCAGTTCGTTAGTATAAGTATATGTCACATGGAATATATTCCATGTGACATAGACTTATACTTAGAAAAGCTTTTAATTTCATACCTGAAACCTTTTATTTAAATCATAGAATATTCACTATACACTTTGTAACCAACCAACCGATGTACCTCAAATTGAATTAATTAGAAAATAATACGAAGATGGTTTAAGACCGCTAATCTGACTATCTCACCCATTATTTTGTTTACTCCCTCATTCATTCATCACCAGATCTTTAAAACTGTGACTGGAAATTTAGTCAAGTGATTCCTTTTGCAATGTAGACAGCCACTTTTCCACGGGTACAGAAACTATAACCGTGAAATGCCGAGGGTGCCCTCATTTGTTTGTATAGTGGTGTTGCAAAGCTAGAAGAGCTATTTTTAATAAATTTGAAATGTGTCCTCTTTAGGCTTAATGCTATAAGACATTTAAAAACTTATTTTTTTTATTATTATGCAAATGTTTTTATATGATGTTAAATAACACGTACACACTGCCGCCTGTGTAGGTTGTGAAACATAGTTTAAAAGTATTTGTTTAAGTATTAATTATACTAACCTTATTTATTTACATCGAGATCGAACGTGGAAGCCGTGGTACACTTGTTTACACAAAAGTGTAATTACGTGCTTTAAGAAAGCTTCAGCATACATAAATGCGCGCTCATAGTTTACTGTTTGAACCACCTCTTTTTACAAAGAAAAAAAAACACTAAGTTAAAATCGGGAATTTCTCAGAACGAAGTCCTTTGTAGCTGCGAGGAAAGATTGAGCGATACTTTATTTTTTTGGTGACATTTTATATAAGATCATCTCACCTGAAATGGTGCTATAAACTAAAACTACAAATAAAACAGTCTAAAGTAATTAATGAACCACAGCCAGAAACCACAGAAACGAAAATTTTTGTTTAGCAAGCCATTGATGGTGGGTTGATAACTAGAACCGTAGCCATCGACCTGTACAGACCTAGACAAATCAGATAAAAACTTAAAAATTTCCTTCGCTGGGAATTGAACCTGTGAAGTTTCTTAGCAAAGACAGTGCTCGCGCATTTACAGCAGCGAGGTTGTCGGAATTTTATGGACTAACGAACTTCTTCTATAACACTATCCGTTAAAGCTATATTAAAAATAAATAAAGAGAGATAAATAATGAAAGACTAGACCTGTAATTGGTTCCGAAACGTTTATTACGTAATACAGGAGATTTTTGCTGAAAACCAAACATTGAGGCACTCTAAAACGTGTTTTTGAAGTTTCTATTAAAATGTTAGCAATCCAGTTAAACTATATAGGTGCGGTCAGCCTCTGTGACTGGAAGCTGAAAGCTTGCGAAATTGTTCGAACCACCTTTGTGTTTACTCAATTTACATTGCATGAGAAAGAAGTCAATTTACTGTGACATATCGACGGTCAACTTTTCCGGAAATATTTTTTCTAATATTCAGTACTATTTTATAAGAACTTAGATTAAAAAACGTCCCTTTTATAAATTTTATGCATAAACACACTAGCCTGCACATTTTTATTCTTCTAAAAACGACAGAATTACTTATAAACAATAAAACTTAATTTTAATGTAAAAAATACCAATTTAAACCAAAAGTAAATCAACATATTCATTAATAATTAATGCAGGCCCTCTTTTATGTCTCCGAGCATGTGTTAACAGTTTGATTAGTGAAGTATTTATTAAAATCACATCGTTATGCAAAATTGTCATGTCTCAGTAAAACTTAACCGTGAAGCTAAAAAATGTTTATTTTCATTTTATTCATATTTAGACATTATTTATGACGATTAAAATGAACACAAAATAAAATAAAAAATAATTTACATTGCAAAAGAACAGTTGGTACAGTTTTTTTTATAATTTAGATCACTTCAAACCCATATTGGCATTTTTACGAAATAGGACAATTCTAGAAACAAGTTTTATGTTTAACAAATATTATTCTTTATATAAATATAGTATAAAAACGCTTTTATATTTTCTCATTCCTAGGTGTACTTATACAACTTAGGCTATAACACATACATCATACAACTTCGGCTATAACTTAGGTTTCATAGACGGGAATTAAAAGGAAGCCTTACTACCAATTGCCTTAAAGTTATGTTAAACTTTGTAAGCACTCCATGTAGCTATTAAATGCAAAGCTCTGCAGGTGTAGTTTCCGATAAATACATTGATAACTTAATGGAATGCTTAGGTAAACTGTAACGGAGTTAGGACAGTTTTAACTAGTCTCGAACCGAATTTCAATTTCAATTTGCGGTTTCTAGTTTGTAGACAATTTAAATTGTTAACTCATTGCGGCGAGTTTCTTTACAATTTAAGGTTTTATAACTTACTAGCTAATCATCAAAAAATAATAAAATAAAAATACGGAAATATAATGGTTAAGATGACTCAACCTTAAAACCCTTTCCACTCCTTAACATATTACTCGTTATTTTAAGGCATTGCTAAGAATTCAAAATGTTATAAATTTTCGAATACAATTTAGTACAAGGTATATTTGGTATGAAAAAGAAAAAATAAATTACTTTGAAGAATGCTTTATTATAATATCATACATACATATTTTTTCTCTAATTATATTTTAGAAGAATTTCGTCATACATGATTAATGCATAACTACAATTGTTTTCGGAAGGCATGCAACGAAAACATGACAGGAAGATATAGCCCCCATATTTGATACATTTTATATTGATAATTCGTTCCGTAACGTGATATTGTTTGTATCTTAAGATAGCTTATGGCCTTTCTCAATAAATGGGCTATACAACCCAAATAGTTCTTTCAAATAAAGTCCTCAGCGACATATATGTCATATTCCAATTCACACCAAAAACACCAAATACTACAGTTATTATGAAAACGTGTTTTTTTTAGAAAAGACACTTACTCAATTATATTTTAAACCCAAAACGTTAAAGTAAATAGTTTATAATTCATCAAAATTATAAGCAGTTTTCACGATATACAAAATATTTCTTTACCTATTGTATTATATGAGAATACATAGAAATAAATCCTCAAATATTATATTGACTATAGCTGTAAAATACGTTAACTAAAACAGGTGATCAATCAAGAGATTATTATACGATCAAAGTATTTGCAGTTTGTTGCACGCCTTGCAATTTTATAGCCTTGTATTTTAGCTCCAAACTTTGCATATAACATATATGTACTGCTTAAATATTTTGTAACGTATCGGAAAATTATTACTGGTGAGAGTTTAGATACGGGAAGCTTAATTATTTGGATAACATTTTAGTTAACTTAAATGGTTCGGTAGCTAACGTGTTTAAACTTTAATTCAATTTTTTATTTTAACACGAACAACTTTTTGATGGAATTTCATGACAATTATAGCCTTTGACCTGAATTATATCAAATGTGCCGCCGCAGAAAAATCGATTCTGATCTGTTTGAAATTAGACTGGATTTTATTGAAGGCTATTTAAGGTCTGGCCTGATTAATTAAAGTGTTGTCAAACGTTTATACTTGAATAGAATAAGCGATTTTTTCTTTTTACGGCACATTTTAGTTATTAGGTCAAGTAATTTGACATCCGCAAATACTGTACGAAATTAGTTTATCTTTGACGTGTATTGCAATGCCTTTCGCAGCGCCACCAGGAATTTAATTATATTATTTTAGTAAAGGTTAAGCAAGTATTATTAGCATCCAAGATTTAACTGTTATTAATAATGTATTTTTTATTTTACTGTATTAGATTTTGCTTAATTTCATTTGTGTAAAATTAGTATTTTTTAACAAAACTTTGATTGTGCGATGGAGTTGTAAATATAAAACAGGCAAATAGATTAAGCTTAACTTATAATATCAGTAGTAACGATCAAATCCAACATTGCCCGGCTACTCTACTCTATAATCGTGCGATTAAAATTTTCTGTTGCGTTCCAATTTTTCAGCACAAAGTAGTGTAAATAAGATTTATTTTTTTCCATAGAAATTCATTTACGTCTGTCTGTAAAGTCTGAGGAATTTTGTTGAGCAAAGTTCGAAGACGTACTTGTAATAAAGACGAAATTTCAATTTCGAAATGTAAGTGTGCCTTCCTTAAATAAAACAGTAGATAAACACGCAATGACATATTGTCGCGCTAAAACTATCAACGCAAATTTTGCTAGAAGGCAAGACAAATACAGCAATGCATTTCGTACTTTAATGGGAATTTATCGAGCCATATTGAATTTATCACAAAGCTATATGTGTAATTTGATAGCGGAAATTAGGAATAAAACTATCAACGTAAATACATTTCGTTTCTGCCAACGCTCAATATACACAGTACTTCGGGTAAATAGCGAGCTTAGTCCAATGCAAAGGCTCTCGTCGAGTACGAGCAAAGTAATGCAGTACAAATATATAACATAAGACTCCACTGTAAAGGCTTAATATAAACTCGGGCTAAGGGACTGTACGGGAACTACAAAGCGGTGCGGAAATACTGTTTCTAGGTATAACGACACCCACTCGCTCACAAAATCCAATGAAGCTACTTGAATAGCTTTCAGAGAAATATATATTTTATTTTATACAGAAATGTCACGTATATTAGTAAATCTGTACGTATTTGAAGAATTTAAAAAAAAAATTATATGTCAATTTCAAATTATACTTAGAATCCTTTATCGAGGAAATCGTTGAAGGAGCCATAGGGCTCCTGTGCATATACAAAAGAAAAGACGAGTCAGACTATAAATTTACGTACTGTCATAAGACAGTATATAGGCATAATTATAATAAGGAATCGGTTATTAATAATAATGAAGCCCCTTATTTCAAACAGTGACTGAGACAATTTTTGCTTGTACTAATATCAAGTCTAAGCTATTGCAACTATGCCCCGTAGTTCGGCGTGCCTATTGGCAAAGGTCTGCTACAAATTTTCGAATGGTGCTTATCTTGGGCCTTCTCGAGTTATATCCCGCTGTTAACCTGAGTTAAACCTCGTATTTCATGTGTTGTCTGCCTCGTCGTCATTTACCATCTCTTGGGTACCATTCCGTTATTTTTTTATTCCTCTTTCCTAATTTATCTCGCATCATATGGCCTGACCATCTCAATTCCTGTCTGCCGATCCTTGCAAGACTGACTTTATCTTTTAGTTTATGACCGGTTATGCTTCTTTCCATTGATCGCTGTGTTGACGCAAGTTTTTCTCTATGTGGTTTTGTAAGACCCCAAGTTTCGCAGCCATATGTCAAGCAAGGTTATTTTGGTTTTTGTGGTGTTTGTCATTAATTTTGTTTTGCTGGTATTCATTTTAAGGCCTACTTTTAAGCTCTCGTCGTTTAAATTGTTATCATATACTCTAGATTTTTTGGGTTTTCTTCAAGTAGGACGAGGTCATCAGCGAATCTTAAATGGTGTAATGGTCCATTTATACTTAAGCCGTATTCATCCCATTTCAAGTTATCGAAGATATTTTCCAATACAGCAGAGACCAGTTTTGGGAATAGAGGGGGTATCCTTGTCTTACACCTCTTTGTAATCGTAAGGAAGGAAAGGAATCGAGTACTTTTCGCTATTTTATTTAAAAGCTTATCATTACGTATTATGCTAAACCATACCACTAACAAAAATTCTTTCAATTTAACTGAAATGGATTCAGGTATCTTAGGTTTCGTCATCGATCCTACTTACAACCGTTAAACAACACCGCCCCGCAGATAAAGTTTGCAATGTTCTACATCACTATTATACGATCTGTGGAACTTCGATTTCTAGACAAGATTGAATAAAAGTTTTGATGTTTAAAAGAAACTCTTGCCTGTAGAAACGTGAAAAGTTCTAGGGTATGTAAAACTTTGCATAGAATTAAGAACACTGCGTCTTAAAAACGTATCCATCTTTTAGTAAACTTTTCACTACCTCTATGTGCCAGCTGTGTTTGTTTGTCTATCAAGTAAAAGTTTCGACTACGGGTACTAGTTTCAGCTATCGAGTAAATCTTATTTCTACTAGCTCCGCTGACACTTTGGCTAGATCTTTAGATGAAGTGGAACTGTAAAGTCTAATTATTTATTTTCCACTAAACGTGAAAATGGCATTACTAATGATACTATATTTTTTATTATGTACTGGTAACACTTTCCCCTAAATAATGCAACTCCTCTACACAGAGCTAGATTTTCTGCTGAAGTCGCGGCCGAAACCTTCTATCATTACAAATTATTATGGATACAGAAAACACAATTTAATAAATTTGATCTACTGGGATTCGAATCCAGAATTTCGGCAAACTGAAAGATTTCTCTATTTAATTGCCAATACATTATTAAATAAATGCCTAATGACGAAGATTTCAGTAATTTCTCTAAATTTTTTTATTGAAATAGATTATTATTGTTTGATGTTGAATTAGATTCTAATTTTTCTTTTTAAGAAAAATTTATACAATCATTAAATGTTCACGTTTTTGTATAACAAGGTATAATATAGTATGTAGGTATGATATAAGTATATGATAGGTGATAAGAAATAACTAATTTTATAACGTAAACCTGTACCTTTGATTATTTTAAACCAAACAATGCTTCTTAAAAGTTCCGCTAGAATATAGTTTATTAAATTGTACATTTACTCAGGCATTCGCATCAAAGCCGTAACAAAACTATCCACGGATTTAATCCATCAGAGGTCGTCCACTGTGAGCTTAATGCAATGCCTGTTAGTCTAATTGTTAACAATAAGCCCCTTGACTGGTGCAGTTCTATTGAATCACCTACAAAATACGTATAGAATACTGTGAGGGCTTTTAATTAATTACTTTTGAAATATATTCTGCTTTGAAGTCTCTGTGCGTTTCAACCTAATAAATCATTTTCTACGAGTATATCTTTAAATGACTTTTGTAACTTTATAGATTTCAATACGTTATTTCCGGATTCTTACTTTGCCATTTGCGTATCTTTGCGTATATTGGAATAATAGGAAGTATTAGGATTTTTCGACAATATTTGCTTTCCATATTCTATTTTCTCTCTCTTCATATTTCGATAAAAAGTATTTACTACTAAAGCAAATTTCGTACTCTTAATATACATAAATATAGGCTGAGCATGCCTAGATGAATTATATTGTTTCAAATATTATGAACTGATTATTATAAATAGGATACATTATAAGCAAAAATGTATTATAAACTTATCAAATAACTCTAAGATAACAACGGGTAAAATAGGTGCATAAACTGATGATGTTTATAGAGTATTCGAATATTCAGTTGTAGTAGTTGTTTATTTATTGGAGCACCAACAGGAATGCATTTATGGCTTGGATAAAACAATATTTAATTTCATTCCTAATTAAAGGTGCATACATAATTTTTTGAGCTAACTAAATATATACGAAAATAATTTCTTAAAACACATTAAGTTTCTGTAAAAGACGTCACCTTCAAAGCTGTTATCTAAAGGTCGTGAATTGAACTGCCATACCATCCTATTAACAGAAGTGAAATAAATAATAAATAGTATCAAAATGAAGCCAAATAAATAATCAGCCAGATTAGTTATGCTTAATGATGGATGGAAAGTGCCAGGATTAGGTAGTATGTAGGGAACGTGAAAGTGTATTCTGTGTAATAGTTGTGGGCAGTGCAATACAGGATTGTCAATCGTGTATTACACTTCCAATCTTGTATTTAAAAGGGCCTTAAGTTATTTGCACAATAGATGACATGTCTAATGTTATGGCAGAAGATCAATGAGCGTATGAAACATCTTGTACACAACATAATCTAATGCTGGCTGGGCTTCGTCCTCCTCTATTAAGTGTTCATACATCACATGGTGCATGGTTTTTCCCGAAATGTTTTCTGACGCGCTTAAGTACCTTGCAAAGTCCTCTCTTGGGCGTCCCTACCATTTTCCATTCCGAAAGAAATATTCCGTTTTTAAGTGACATGTGAAAATTGATTGTATTGAGTGAGACAAAGGATGACTTAACCGAGTAAATAATAAAACTGGTATATCGTCGCTTCCGGCATTCTTCCGAGGGTCTAATTTTTTATCGCTCGCTCTTATACCTTGTTTGCGTACAAGTACACAGATTGTGACCTTAGATGTTGGATTCTTGGCAAATAATTCGCAAATTCTTTACCATTATTAGCAGTTTGTAATCTAAGGCTCATCGAAAGGATAAGAATTATGATGATAATGAAGTACGGATTAGCTGTTATACATCGTCATCATCATCTCAACTGATGGATGTCTACTGCTGGGCATAGAGTTCTCCTTCAAGGAGTTCCATAATATACAATGTTGCGAGGTTTGTAACCATCGGCATGCGGCAACCACTTTTAAGTCATCTGTCTACCTGGTTAGGAGTTTACCAACGCTGCGCTTACCAGTACGTGTTCGCCATTCCAGTACCTTGGCACCCCAATGTCCACCGGTTCGCCTATCTATGTGCCCTGCCCATCACCATTTTAGCTCCGCGACCCTTCGAGCTATGTCGGTCACTCTTGTTCTTCTGCGAATATCTTTGTTTTGGATTTGATCCCGAAGAGATACTCCGAGTATAGCTCGTTCCATCGCGCGATGTGTGATCCTGGGCTCTCCGATAAGGCGCATAGTCATTGGGCATGTCTCGAAAACGTAAGTCGCTACTGGCAACACGCACTGTTCGTATACGTTTGTTTTTAGACACTGAGGAATGTTCGACAAACATTCCTTAGCTGTATTAATAAACGAAAACAAACATATAAATAAATGTGTTGTACATCAATTCTGACATTATTCATGTAATCTATAAGCAAGTATGAAACGATGATCGCCTAATTGTGTGCCAAGAGAATACGCGTTCTAAGAAGTCTCGCTTTCAAACCCCGAGCTGTTTTTCTTTATAAAAAGAATCGTAGGTGGCGGATGGTTCTTTCCAATATATCACTGTGCTTTTTGATACAGGAAATCTCATAATTCTGGGTTGTGTCTGGCCTATCCTGTCAAGCCATAGTTCTTATACAGCGTGCGCGTTAGGACATTGCTTCAAAACCCTTCTCTTCTATGAGTGAGCAAGGATGTGTCCAGTGAGATTTTGTAAAAGATTGATACAATTATATTATCAGGGTAAAAATGAAAATTTAACAATTATTTATATAGGCTTTTACAGCACTTCTGAATCATCAAATATAGATTTATTTTGAGAAATCGATGTCCGATTTGCATTCAACTAATGTTTCATAAATTTCAATGAAATAAATTAGTTTAAGTAAAAATATGGTAATTACATAGTACACCACAAAGTCATTTTCCGCTATCACCTTTGAAAATTTTATAGGAACAATTGTATAATCTATCAATTGCAATCCACTGTTTCAAAAGCAAAAGACTGTTTATTTTAATGGTGTTTAAGGAGGGTTTAACATCGCAGTCTTATTATTCTTCGTAGTTTTTCATAAAAGAAAGCATCATAAGGCGAGGGATTATTAAACATATATTGTACACTGTATATGTAAACCCGAAAGGTTTTCTACTATTATCATAGAATCCTATTCAGAAAATCCCAGCAGTAGAATGGCAAATTGTTCATATAACTATTTGAATTGCTCTTAAATTCATGTGTTTACTAACTGCAAATTTTTTGTGAGTGAGGGGAAATAATTTACGCCAAAATATGTGCTCATTTATTAGATGCAATTTTGATTACAATAATACCATGCATTCTTTGTAGACTTCATGTTAATTATTGTTGAACATTGCGTCAGATAACAACCGCAACATGAGTTGGACTTCGGGTTAAATGTGAGCATTTACCTTCACTGTTAGTATTTTCAAAGTCAATACAAGAAAGGAACCAAAGCTTTTATTAGTTTCCTTTAAAGAAAACAGATCCACGATACTTATGTACTGCCCAAAGAGAACGCTCCCATGACGATAGTAATTTTTGATAACTTTTATTATTATCGGGTTAAGTTTTTAGTTCATTTTTAATTAATCATATTTACGATTTACTGTTTGTTGTTCTTTTATATATTATATATAAAAGAAATAACCTGATAAACTTAATATGAATGTGTATATGTAGGAAGTATGTATTAACTAATACTTGGTAATTAATATAGCCACGAACGGTTGTTAATAATATTAACAGTGAAATTTTCTATATTGAGGCATATTAAATGTTTATTACATTAGGGCCTTTACAACGATTCCTCACGCGATAGCTAAAGCTATCACTTTAACACACATACAAATTCATAATATTTTGATACAGGACAAACACAATCAATAACTTTAATGTGTTAACACCGTAACAAAGTATATATGTATAAATGAAAGGCACAAACATTGCTTGTAATTACATTCATTATAAACTTGGAAACCATCTTACCGGATTCACAAGAAGGGCAATAATGGTTGTTGTCGATTGTTTTTTTCCACTAAACTCACATCACATGACTCACATAACAAGTCACTCACTAATGACAAGATCAGAATTAATCGCTATTGAATTTAGCAAAGTTATTCCTTATGCGATGTCAAATGTCTCCAAATATAGATTTTCTAACATTTTCATTCAATCGGGGACTACACACTAGTATCGCACACAGAACTACTAGTATAATATAAGTACAAACAAGAGTCTCGTAACTTTTTATACATAGAAACATTTTAATGTAACGCGACCAATCGTTAAGATTCATACAGACGAAGAAAAAATTTAAGGTAATGCACCTTGTATCATTTTTCATCTACCCACGAGTGAAGTTTACTTAGAGGGAAAAAAAGTTCGCTTTCTATCCAAAAACGCTCATTGCTTACACAGGAAGAAGAAAAACATCCTTTTCAACCCCCAAAAAGTTCTCGATCTCCTCCAATAAACACAAATCTCTCATTGTTAAATGTCTCTTACATCCTTTGTTGAGCAAAGTTTTTCATTCTGATGAATCAAAATTATATGAGGCACCACGCAACTTTTAAACTTTTTGTTCCCAAACAACTAGATATCGTTTCTTATTTAATTAAAAAGTTATTAGGTTTTCCTGAAACAATATTGTCTATCGCTTGATTGCTGGTAAGGTTATACCAATTTTTTTTAAATCGCTTAGCGTTTCATTGCTAAATTTCAATTCGATAATATAAAAAGACCATTTTTTTTAAAGCAAAGGGATTAATGTTGCAATTAATTTTGAATTTTAAAATATATCATCTAATTGAAAATCCGCAAGTAGGGAGCTAGCTATCGGGCGGTCATACTAGCTATTAATTTTTCCAGCGCCACCTAGAGTTATCTTTGTGCACTAGTAACAGACAAAGATTTCGGATAGAACCTTCTGTGCAGAGTGATATATTTTAAGTAGTGTTTTGTTGCATAGATGGCGTTGCTGTTTAACAGTGTGAACTGTGTTCCGTCCACAAATATGGGGTGGTCATACTACCTACTAAATTTTCCAGAGCCACCTGGAGCTATCTCTGAACACTAGTAATAGGAAATGATTTGGAATAGAACCTCCTATGTGTTTTGTGGCATAGATGGCGTTGCTATGGAACGACATGAACAGTGTTCTTTCCAAATATAAATGTGCATAACAGCGCCATCTATTCGACTTATACGGCAAAATTTAAAAAGTATTTGATAGAGGGCTCTGATACATATTGCTCGCGCCATTCAATGTTAGCAAATTTATATCTTAAGTAAATCAAATAAATATTTTTCGATTTAAAGGCATAATTTTAATTTCAACACTTTGAATTTGAAAATCGGTCACGTAGTAGATCAATACTTGTTCAATGCAAATTAAAATTTTTGACTGACACAAAATAAGAGAGTAGTTTTCTGCGCCATATTATATTGTTTTAATTATACGTGTAATAAGATTATTACTTTATTTATTCTAGATAAAAATCAATAGATGGAGAGAGAGAGAGAGAGAGAGAACACTTATTGTACACCAACAAATTACATTAAAAAAGTAAATACAAAAAGATCAGTACAATAAGGCCGCCTTATCGCTATCTAGCGATCTCTTCCAGGCAACCTTTGGGTTAGAGAGAAGAAATGTATATAATAAATAAAAATACATAGATATAAGGATGTAAATATATACACATATAAAAATATATATCTATAAACATATATACATAAACATACATAGTCGTCCCATTGGCATAGAGACAGAAAAGACTGTCTCTTAAAAATTGTCAGGGATTTAGCTTCTCTTATTATCCGCGGCAAGTCGTAAAACAAGTTAATTGCACGAACGGCAAAAGAGTGGCCTTAAAATTTTGTTGTATATGCTATTACACTTAATTTTAAATTTTGGGATGGTGTAATAGATCGCAAATCCAACTGATGATATTCAAACTTTTCTTTTAAGTAAAGGGGTGCCCTAGGATTAAATAGTACACAGTACAAAACAGAAAGTATATTTAGATTCCGGCGAAGGCGTGTGGGTAACCACTTGAGCTTTTTACGAAAGTGTGATACGTGGTTATATTTGCGTAAGCCAAATATGAACCAAATGGATAGATTTTGAATCCGCTCAAGTTTATTTCATTGATCCTCGTTTAGATTAGGATAGCTTACATCTGCATAATCAAGGATAGAAAGAAGAATAGATTGTGCTAGCATAATTTTTGTGGGGATCGGAAAGAACCATCGCAAACGACGCAACGTACTCAATGCTGCGAAAGATTTTCTACTCACTTCTTTAATTTGCTTCGTCCAAGAAAGTGTTGATGGATTCATTATATCTAGATAAAAACTAGTGAATATTTTGAATCATCATATTATGTTTGATTTTGATGAATTTATTTTCATACGGAACAAACAGATTACAAAGAAAGCTAGTTTTATTTGTTTTCATGGATATTGCACAAGTTGGCGCTCTGTACACTTTTGCCTCTAATTATAATTGAAACGAAACTTGCGCCACCTAGTTGGCAGTAGCAAAACTATAATGTGCTTTTATACACACAGAAGGATTTCGTATGAGTTACTTAAAACGCAGATGAATTTAAACCAATTTTACTATTGCTACAACACACTAGATGGCGAAAGTTCTATGCAGTAATAGTATCGACTGCCTACACCACAACTTGCAATACCAGGCAATATAGTAAAATTGACTGCTTAAATAAATGACGACACTACGCACCAAGAAACTTGAGAGACTTGCCAAGTGGGTCTTAGGTTTTGGAATAGAGCCTTTTTCCTCCAATAATTTAAACTTTAAAGCAGTTTCTCAGTTATTTACTACGTCGCTTTCTGTATATACACTTGTACCTTATTCTTGCTAAAATAAACAGCGAGTCACTGTAGCTCGATCTGATATTTAACTATACACTGAAATAATAATTCCATCTACAAATTTTTGCATCAAAGGGAATCTAAATAACTGTTAAAATCTTCAAAAATACCAATAATAAGAAAAAACGAATCACAGACGGTGATGTCAAACAAGTAAAAGGCTTATCACAGATTTTTTGGCCAAAATATATATTTGTCATAACGGAACTTCACGATTTTGTGGCTAATACAATTTTTTATAGAGGCTCATTAAAAAAATACTTACGGCTTAATTAAATGAGATGTGCTATCTCAAGTGCTTTGATCTACTTTTATATGAATGGGACAGTAAATGTAGCAAAATGATTTATAAGGTCTCTATTGATGCATCTGGAATTTTACCGGATTTATTTGGTTTAGATGATTTAAAGCTTGTTTTAATAAATAAAATGTTCTGATTGAATTAACAATTACTTTGATTATAATTGAAAAAGAGTCTTACGATTTCCGAATGTGAGTCAGGTCTCGATGTGCTCTCGTTGAAATAATCGAATTTTGCTATTAACACGGAACATTTTCCATTTACTTATATTGTAGTATTGCCTTTTAAACGGCTCAAATATTAAATTAACGTTTAAAACTCTACATTTTGCATTGAGAAGCCGTAATATGTGTATTGATTTTTTTGAATCATTGTGCAATAAATTTGTGTCTAAATTAGATTTGGATTTAAGTATAGAAAATTATAACTCGATTTGTTTGTGATCTAAAACAAGTAAAGTCAAAAAATTAAAACTTTTCCTACTTAAAATTGTATTACTATTATGTGTCATATAAGTACTATGAGTACATACTTACAAAAAATGTATCCGAACTTGAATGAATGAAAATTTAGCTTAAGAATTGAAATCTTGAATAATATATATATGGAGTGATAAGTAATAGTGGGAATTAGGAAGTAGGAATTTTAAAAAAGAAGTCTCAAAACATTATTCCGAGGTAAAGTAAGGAAAGTGATATGTTCTCTTCATAAAACAATGTGTATTTCAATTTCAAAATGTATTCCGATGTTCTTACAATTTGATATGCACAATTTTACATGCTTCTTTGAATTGTCAACTACACAGCATAATTTCACCGTATTTCTTTTCAAAAGAAGCGGATGTAAAACCCGATGCTGGTACTCTAAAAAATTGTGTGTATTTTCAAATCGTACAGTGTTTGAATGATTCTACACATCTAGAGACATGATATACTTATGTGTTAGTAACTAACCGTAATCCTAACAGTATTTAGTCACAATGTCCATATCGACGCCCTCGATGTATAGAGTCAAGTATTAACTCCTAATGTTGTAAGACAGTGTTTCAAAGGTTAATTGTTTATTACAGTATTATCTTTTGTATCAATGTTCTATCTAGCTTGATACAATCATCAAAATGTATAACGACTAAGACGCAAGTTCTCGCTTTATACATGGTGGCCTGGTGCTGGGTACCTACTGAGAGTACTTTTCAGTTAGAGTATATCTAAGTTTCTATTTATAAAAACACTAACTGATCCGTGCAACTCCGGCTGCACCTCATAATAAGACAGAAGGAAGAAATTTGTTTAGCTTAATCAAGGTTATATTTGGAACTTTTAAAGGGGGACAATTGTGTCATGCATGATTTTTGCAAACAGAATAGCAGCTCACAAAAGAACCTATCGCTCCTATTAGTCCCAACGCGATCTTTTATAGCCTTTAGCTTTTTCGATAAATGAGCTATCTGACACTCAAATAATTTCTTAAATCGCAAGAATAATTCTTAAGTTTAGTCCGTTCAAGTAAACTACCATTGTTTAATCGATAATAAATTACTCTTTTACTAATTTAAACTTGTATTTTTTTAACATTTTCTGAAGTTTTTGTAAAGTCTGGACTAGTGGGAGACTTCAATCGTGACTAATTACCAATCTATGTAAAAAAATTCGCTCCAGTACGATCCAGTGTAGAAACCATAAGAGGTTTGTTACCACCTTCACATGTTAGCGTGCTCCCATTCCAGTCTGTATCACCACTTACTATGTTTTAAAGCCAGTTAATTTGTCTGCAATAAAAAAATTAATCAAAATCTGTAAAGTTTTACGTATATTTTTTTATTGAATGAACAATATTTCTTCTGCCGTTTTTTCATCAAATTTAAGCTACATCATGAAAGTATTGATAACTGCGTTTAATTCAAAATACTGGCTATCGTTAGCCACTACTTTTGCCAACCTCTCCAGCAGCATATGCATTCCGCGACTTAAAACTGCTTGTGAAAAAAGGATAATAAAAAAAATAGAAAACTTCCTGCAAATGACGAAAATTTGGCTTAAATACTGACATTTTACATCGACAACAGTTTATTGACGATAACGATTTCTGATACAAACAAAAGTATAATATTTTGTTGTAATTAATTTGCCAGATGTACAAAGATTACTATGTGATATTTTTGATATCATTATTTTGATCAGAACTTACGCTTTAACGTATAAGAAACGGCGGGAGCAAAGTTGTACACCAAATATATAATAAGCAAATATTGTGCATGTCATTAACATTTTTTCTTTGGTTTCAGGTAAGTTAAATTATTTTTTGTATGGGTACAAAAATAATTCAATACACGACAACATAAAGGTAAGTGATATTTACAAAACAATTGTCTTATATTAATCATTATACTCTGGTAAACGTTAGATAATATTTTAGATGTACTACTTCGTTTATATTAAAGATTAATCTAGTTGTGCTAAAGTACTAACATAACAGTGGCAATTTGAAATCGTGAAAATGACCACCTGGTTTTTTTTACTAGAATCATCCAAATTGAACAAGGTGGTGGTGCAAGCAAATTGTACTTTTATAAGTACAATTTTCTGTTTGAGTTACTCAACCTTATACGGCTCAATATCTGCGTCGTATTTTAGATTGGGTATTTCAAATGACCTAATAAACAACGTTAACTTATTCTCTAAGCCCAATTGAATATAAGCTAAAACTATAAGACGAATATATTGACCAGAAAATCGGTGATCAGATTCCATTAGTAACGTAGGTTCTCATTTATAGTTTACCTCTTTTTCTTACGGGATCAAGAGCTATTGGGAGGTTGGGGTTGGGATCAAGAGCTATACTTTTGACTCTCCTGATGGTAAGTATAAGATATCAGCGTCCTAACTTGGTAAAAAGTAATTCACCTGTTATGGTTTCTAGAAATCATAATACCGGAACCCTTTTTTTTTCGATTGCAGCACGGCTTTTCTCGTAAGGTAACAACCTAATTAGACCTATTAACCTAATCTAAATTCGTTCTGCCAAGATGGATCCTTACATCTCTTCGAACTAGGCGAGTACTCACACAATTACGCCAGCGAAGCTCTCAAAATAGCCGTTTAGATCTTTTCGTTCTACATGAGGCGAAAGAGTACAATCACTTGACCACACATAAAATTTATAAGTCAATAAGAATTTAAACATATAAATATTTTAACATGGGCTAAATACTTTACTGTTATGTGATCTTTAAAAATCTAGATCCTCAGTTTCTTAACGTATTTTAAACTGCAAGAACATTCAAATAAAATTTTGTTGTAATGCATGATCATGCATGAACATTGAGGTCTCTCGACGGATAATATTTTAGAATAGGGGAAGCAGCTGTTTACGCCCTGCATTCGAACGTTAGATCGACTGTCTATTGAATTTTAAACTCTATAATTATGACGATAAGATTTTCTTCCCGTATTCAGCGGGAAATGTATTTTTCATCGCAAGTATGTAGACTTAGTATCAAGTTGTTCTCGGTTACCATAAATCCTGCAGCTCTATGCATCGTTTTAGAAACGAGCTTCTCACTGTCTTTACTAAATGAAGGTAATTAAAAGATCTGCAAGATGAGAACATTAGCTGTTACTCCGTTGCTTAAATTGAAAAGTTACTTGAAAGATAGCGGAATCCAATTTAACTTTGAGTGCAATCATTTTGTATAAAAAAGATTGCACTACTTTTATTTGTTTATTATATTAAACAAGAAGGGCTACTATCGTGCTTCATTATTAATTAGCTTTGCCCGCGGTTCCACCTATGCAGATACCGATCTCGTGGCAATATAAAGTATACTAAGTCGGACTTATTTTCTTAGATCTCGCTTTGCTGGCAGAAGTTCCGGGTTCGACCCCCGGTAAGGCAAATTGAGAAAATTGTATTTTCTAATTTGTCCGAGTCTGGACTGGTGAAAGGCTTCAGACGCGGCTAATTACCACCCTACCAGCAAAGATGACAAAGCCAAACAAAGAGATTTGTGTTCCGGTACGATGCATTGTAGACACCATAAGAGGTTTATGCCCCTTACCAGATTAGCGCGCTGCCATCTTAGACTGCATCACTTACCATCAGGTGCAATCACAGTCAAGCGCTAACCTTTCAGCAATAAAAAAATCTTTTGTACGGAATGTCCGATTATAATCATTTAAAAAGATTGAAGATTTCAAAACGGTCTTCAATAAAATATCATTTAATAAGATAATGATTAATACAGGGGCATAAATAACATGATTAGATTATTGTCGACACTTTTATTAATTTTTATCAATCAACTTCCGCAGCGCACGCGATTACAAAATTTTTCTTTTACACCTTCGGCTAGATTAATGCATTTTTTGAGGAAATAATATAGGCTATGTTGCTCAATGCAAATGCAGCTTTCTAATAGCGAAAAAAATTTCGGTCCCGTGGTTTTTGTGTCGAAACGTTACACAAACATATACGAGTATAGATGTTTCCTCTTTTTAATATTAGTTGTGATTGTGCCATCTTTGATCACTATTTTTCTTATAAGAAAGCTTAAAAACTTAATACTGAACTTATTAATGACATAGATATACGCATAAACACTAAAACCCAGCGCACTACCCTCGACATCCCTGAGTGGAGAACCAGAGGTACGAGTACACAATCCACTCTGGTACCCCGGATGTAGCCGCCTCATCTCAATAGTTTATGGAGGGGGAAGAAGATGCGCAAATCTACGCATCCTGCTTTTCCGCCTCCTCCATGGGATAGGTGGAGCGCCGATAACATTCTGTCTCACCCTCTCCGATGCCTCCTTCAGCGACACAACCAAAATAATACAACAACTTAAAAATCAAGTGATAAAAGGGACAGGCATTATATGTATGTTAGTCCTTTAATTAATATAAGTGAAGATAAAGCCATATTATCTGGAATAACCTTGAACAAGAATTTGGACATCAAAATCGCAACGTTTTACCTAAGACCCTCGTATCTTTAATTTTACGCACTGCAGTATACGAGTAACCGATTTCAAATAAAGTCACGTTGTGTGGGTCTAGACAGGCAAATACCATCCAGTATTTTTTATAAAATAAAATACCGCATTTACGGTCCATAGAAACAAATTATTTATTTTATAATCACCAATTATTTTTACAAATAACGCTATAACAAATTGATAGTAACAGAAATAATTGAATCGCAACATGGTTTTTTCATACATATGACTTTATTAACTGTTACCTTCATTATTTTAAATACCTAATAAAACATTTAACGTGATTTTATCGATGTTTATTCAAGCTTCAATAAATCTGACGATTTAATTACGAATAAAATGGTATTAGTTTAGTATTTCAATTAATTGAAGCGCCCGGCCTCTATCTTAAAATAAATGACATTTAACTCATTTTATCTTGTCATTTATGTATTACCAAAATCTAATTTAATCAAATGTGTTTTTCATATAAGCTTTAAATGCTCGAGGTCGTATGTACTTAAGGCTGAAAACCAGACTAGGTCTAGGCAAAAGAGAAAATACAATTTCCCAAATCAGTCTTACTAAAAATTTGAACTAGGGACGCCCGTTATGTGGCACAACTTCAAGGCCTTACGAGGTTTAATCTGAGAAGTATGTGTTAAAATTATTTATAATAATACAATATTACTTATGCATTTTCTTATATGGGACGAGTTTAAGCGCGTTGACGTACATTTATCAAGGCTTATCGGGAAACTGCCTTTGAACCACTTGACTAATAGCGCAGACTGATTAATTGCTATTCACGAGCAAATGTTGTTAATATATAATAATTTTAGAACATGTGTGTGTTCTACTACATAACAAAGTGAAGGTTTATCATAGTTAAATTATTACTAATAATTTTTAAATAACAATTGAGATTTTAACATAATAATTTATTTGATTGCAAAAACAGTAAAATCAACAACCCGCTTGTGAGACAGATCGGAGTGTGGGACTCGCCGGTAGTACCAGAATACCCACTAAAACCCAGCGTAGCGTGAAATCCCTTCATGTCTTCAGTAGGATAGGACTACATAATTGTAAATAAATAAATCGTAACTGAGAACCCTTATGTTCTTGGCCAATAACACTCAACTAAATTTTAATTTAGTCTTAACAAAAGCAATCAACAAGTAAATTTTTGAATTTGCTTTAAAATCTATTATATAAAACCCAATCATTTAAGCCGCAGCGGCACTAAATGTCAGAAAGTCTTCCTGGAAGACTACCCATATCTTGCATTGAAAACAATGCACCGTCAATAATATTTGCTACATTGTCAGTAAGTCAGGAAGTCAATTAGCCACTTAGGGTTGTGGATCTTACTTCTACTTAGCCTCTTTAGAAAATACCAATTTAAGAACTCTTTGAACTAATCTACATTTATAATTTACTCAAATAGCAGATATTTTCTCCTATTGTCATACCTCTTACTATATGGCGGAAAACAGAAATGAATCAAACTTCCAACTCTTTAAAACTCAAACTATCTCACTGACCGACCTGGTCAACTTTAACTTACCCACTGACCGACCTGGTCAGTTATAACAGACCGACTGATGGTTGCAAGTTGAACTTGTTGAAACATCACACTTCTGAAGTCTTTTAACTAACATTAGCATTGGTGACCGATATTGCTATACGAGTACTTCGATTCAGAATATTCTTTCATAGTCCATTATATTCTGAAACGCAACCTCAGACAATTATACAGGTTCTAGAAGAAGAATAATTTGCAATTAAATTATAATTATTCTATTAATACACATAGAACATAATGGACTATGAAAGAATGTTCTGAATCGGAGTATAGCAATATCAGTCACCAATGCTAATATTAGTCAGCCAGGTATTTTTACTTCAATTTACTGATATAATAATAATAAAAATTACATGCCGGCGGCGGCCGCCACGTAATGCATCGAGTAGCTAACTCGACGAGAGAGGGGCAGTGCGGGAGAAGGGGGTGCACCATTATGAACTAGGAAGCCGGTCGGCTCCTTACGCACTACGCAGTAGACGCAAGGGCCATTGAATATTTCAAGTTTTTTTAACACATTTTTATGCTTCACTTAAAAAGTTCTTTTCAGAGCTACTTAGTTTTAGTATTAGGAATCACACTTTTTCATAATATTTGTCAGTTCATGGTCGTTTTAATTATCATGCTTATAACTTAAATATCTGTACCTATTTATGTCTACTTGAAAGATGATGTAATTGCATATATTTATAGGAGAACGAAGGTAGTGTTTCCGTGATGGTTCGACAAAAACGTTAAAATAACAAGCTCTGTGTAAATTACGAACACATTATCATGAAAAGTTGCACTCTAATTAAATTTTGCCACAACACAGAACAAAATGAAACAAATAAATGTTGGAAAATACAGTACACATGTTTACAATCAATTAATTTTCTGTTACATTCTGTCCATGACGTTTTATAAAATTATTTACTGTTTGTTGCGACATTAATACATTAACTATTATGTAACAGATGGTATATGAAACCAATTCGCGTATTAATTATTATATTTCCTGTATATAAATACTTATGGAACAAACCATGTAGGAAATGGAGTTTGTTCGCCTGTCCTGAAGAATGAAGAATTAAAATTTCACTAAGAACAGTGTTTTTCATATTCTTACGTGATCGGAGTATATAAGCAAAAAACGATCAGTTTCTGCGAGATCTTCGAACTATTTGCCCGATTGACTTGAAGTTCAGCAGATATATTCCTTGCATGGCTCCTCCTTCTAATAAATATAGTTCAGGGGTTTTAAGTCCATCACTAATAGTGAACCCCTTCTTAACTAACTTCTAACTCACACTTCCCCTTCTAACTCACAAGTAAATTTTAACTGTTTAATTTTTAAATAGATGGGGAACAAGTGGAAGAGGTAAAAGAATTTGTATACTTGGGATCTAAATTTACAAAAGATATCTATTGAACATGAGAAAGTGATATTGAAAGGAGAATGAATGCAAGGAATATGGTAAATAATGCTCTGCACGCCTTTCTGAATAGCTAGATGGTGTATCAAAGGGCCAGACTGGCTGTGCATGCAGGAGTGTTGGTGCCGACACTTATATATGGTAGTGAAAGCTTGGTATGGCAGAAGAATCATAAAAGTAAAATAAATGCGGTAGAGATGAGAGCATTGAGAAGTATGAGTGGATAAAAAGTGAGTGACAGAGTAAGAAATTGTGTGATAAGAGAACGTTGTGGTATAAAAGAAGATGTAGTGACTAAAATTGAGAAAGGTATGCTTAGATGGTTTGGGCATGTAGAGAGAATGAATGAAAGGAGACTGATAAAAAGGATTTATTGGAAGGGGAAGACCAAGGCGAAAGTTCCTGGACCAAATCCAGGCTATTTTAAATAAGGGCCAAATCAAGAGTACTCTAAACTGACGAACTTGTGTGAAAGGTTTAATGAAAATGAAAGAAGTCAAGGAGATATGCAAGCATCGTGGCAAGTGGAAGGATGTTGTCTCTGTCTACCCCTATGGGAATGAGGCGTGATGCTATGTATGTAGTAACAGTGCATACGAAAAAAGAAGTTTATTTTAAATGTTACATAACGTGTTTTGTGCATTAATTTGGTATAACACGATCCAATAAGCTTTAAATGTATTGCAGGTTGTTTTAAGCCCGTTGCATTACTCCTTGAACAGCTTTAGACGTCTACAACTCTAGAACTATATTGCCGGTAGCATATGGGTCTCTGAAATGTTGCTGAATAATGATATAGAACTCCGGAAACTTTGTCTTTTGCCTGCAAAATACAACAAAATTTTGCTTACGTATTGCAGAAGCGTTTAGCATTGTAGCAAATATATTAAACGCTTTCACGAGATAGAGTTTAGTCTGACATATATACTTTACAAAAATGTTTTTAAATATACGTATGTGGCATTCTCATTGGAATACTATTAGTCCATTCTTCTCTGCCATCTAATATGGGATGTGATGTAATCCTGATGCAGAAGCTACGTGTTTAGCCTCCCAGTATTCCATCAGATGAAGTAGTAATCAGTATATTTTTTTGGATAGCCAACTGCAATTAATTTATAATCAAAAATAACTTAGATACATTTAAAAATGTACAACTAATAATATGCTATTCCGGCATGCGATGATCATTATTATGCGATTAAATTAAATTACATATGTGTTTTTGGTAGCAATTTCATTAATTTAGGCAAATTGTTTCACAAATAAGAAACATGACCTCTAATTGGCAAAAAGAATATTCCTACCAAATTTCAAGTTTCTACGCCTTATGGCTACAGAGATATCGTGATGAGTCAATAGATACCTGGATATCTCTTATATATATATTATATAATAGATATCATAAGTAGTTGATAATATTATTCAATGCCAAACAAAAATAAAAATTAAATTAACAATTTCTTATTAAAGGAAAGATGTTAAGTACAAATAATTAATAATAAAAATTGTAACTGCAATAATTACATCATCCTACGTTTAAATTCAGAAAAACTATTATAAAATATATTTTAGTTGATCTGCCTTCGTCAGCGCTGTAGTAGACCCGCGGAAAGACCTAATATAAAATATCTTTCATCAAAGCGAAGTCTTTAGATATAAGAGAAATTTCGTATTGCTTTTTATTAAAGGCTTGTCTTCGCGATTACTAGCGGAAAACAGCTTAACTTAATCGTCACTTTTTTCCACTTCCTGATTTTGAAGCACGCGACTTGCCTGTTAGTGTCGATTAAGGGCGGAACAACTTTACACGTCTCGAGACTACTTACAACTCGTAGAAACTTGTTCTTTCTTCTTACATAATACTAGAACACCCACACGTGTGTGGCCATATAATTCTCATAAAGTCGACATTCCCGTGGGACTGATATTAAAGAAGTTCCATAAAAATTTGACTCATTATTTAATTAAGCTATGTAAAATCCCGCACGCTTTTATTATAAAGCTAGTCAAACAAATATAAAATTCATCTGATGTTAAGTTTAACCCATCAACATTAGCTAAACCAGTGGTACGGCAGTATTGGTTAAAACCACAAAGTTTTGCCAGGCCATTACCATCACATGAATTATAAAAACAGATTTATTCTTATATACAAGACCAAACAAATGCCAAACATGTACTGACCCTGATATCTTCCATAACTCATCAACACAAAAATCTGATGGTTATCAGTGNTTACAGGCGTAGAGACTTGAAATTTGGTAGGAATATTCCTTTTGCCGAGTAGAGGTCAGCTAAGAACGGATTTAGCGAAATTCCACCCTCAAAATGCAGTGCGGGTATGTTTCTTATCTGTAAAACCATTTGCCTAAATTAATGAAAATGATACCAAAACAACATTCCAATCAGACAAAGTCGCGGGTTCAGCTAGTATATATATAATATTTCTGTACGTGTATAGGTGAAGTAACTTTCCCTAAACTACTGGACTAATTTTGGTAAAGATTTTTGATGTGCTCAGTTGGATTTAAGGATAGTTTATATTGGCAATCGTTCGCCAAATTTCGATCCGATAATAACTGATTTCCCGACATTTCAACAGGATTGGGTACTACGGAGATGACACAGTCGGGAACAGCTAGCATATATGTATAAAAGTGTCTTTAACTATATCCATACTGCTATATGTAAAGGGTGGCTACTTGGCCATTTCATATGGACTATGTTTATAGCCACTTAAAAGCCGAGTGCAACTTAGCTCAAAACGATCTCGTGATGTAAGAACTACAGTCTATAGTGTATTAGATAAGTCAATAGTGCTACATAATTTTTCTGTGTTCGTTTAGTTATTGTACGTATTAGACTACTCAATTGCTGTTAATGGGCATTTAATAAAAAAACATATTTTTAACGTTATTTTCACCAATTTTATGCAATACAAAAATACTATATTGCACAAAATAAAACACGTACAACAAACATTATGTGCAATGACAGCCTTATCACTTCAAGTGATCTCTTACAGGTAAGCACTTACAAGTTTATGTAATAATACAATTTGTCATATACGTACTTGTTTTAGAGAAATTTCGAGGTAGCGTTGCAATATATATTCATGTATTTTATATATTTATAAAAAAATTCACTTTGGTATATATTAATAAAAGCGAAAAAAACATTTTAAAACATATATCAAAAATAATCTTGATGCTATAATATTAAACGTTATTCACAAATATGTAGATGCATCATGGCATGTAAGAGAAATGGCTGAAATTTTGAACGCAGTTGCTCGTAAGTTTAAACTAGCCTGTGTTCGCAAAGCGTACATGATATAATATGCTTTTGCACCAATAAGGAGAGTTGTCTGATGTTAGCTAGCTTCGTATTTGTTAGAGAGGACGATCCAAACGTTTCCACAGTAAAACTAAATTGCTCGCTCGCTGGCCAATATTGCTCAGTATTCATCTGTATTTCTACAATCAATGGCTATTCGATTAAAGGAGAGAGCGCCAATTTCTACCGCAAAACGTAATGAAGGAATAACTTCAATGGTTTAGTATAATTGAATCTATACGAATGAATGTTTTATATTACATATTTTTTTTGAACTGCCTCATTGGTCTATTGGTTAGCACGTTCGATCACAGCTATGATTTCAGGGTCGGGCCAATTTAAAAATGGATCTTGAGTTTTCTATTAAGAATTTCTCAATATTTGCTCGAAGGTGTGTTGTTGGCAGTGTGCTCCACCCCCGTGCCTCGGAGAGCACATTAAGCCCTCGGTCCTGCGCCCGATCTCTATCCGGTCATGTCGGATTGACGTCACATCGGACTATGAGAGTGAAGAAATAGAGAGTGCACTTGTGTGCTATGCCTGCCAACCTGCAGTGGATCAGCGTAGTGGGTCTATTCTCTGATAATCTCTCCTATGAGAGAGGAGGCCCGTGCTCAGCAATGGGATATTAATTAACTTCTACTTACCTCACACATATTTTGATCGCGTCGCTGTTGCAACGAATAATTGCTGCGCTAGCTGAAGCTCTAGGTTTGATTTTGGTAATTATTTTTTTTAGTTTGTTTGGGTCTAGACTGGTGGGAGTGGCTAGTTGCCTCCCTACCAAATAAACACAAAACCTATCAGCAGTTACCATACAGTGTTCGACAATGTTTCAAAATTTGCTGGCAGGGTACCTATTTGGCACTTCCAAAACCAATTTCCACTAAAGCGAAACCCTTTCCATCCGTTATCCTGGACGAATTCGACTAAGATGCACGCAATGCAGGGAATATATACGGGACCATTGCTAACGATGCGAGTACGTACACCGTAACGCCATAGAGTCGGTGACGGTTTCATTACGCTTGTCTTAACTTCCAAGTGTGTATAAGTCGCTTGAATGGTTACATAGGTTCAATTAACATTACATAGAAAATGGAAGAATTAAGATTAAGATGGACATCAGCCCAAAAATACATGAGATGATACATGTGGGAACAAAATTTATTTTTATTTACAAGTATTCTGGTGATTTTTTTACCAACATACAAATCGACATTGCTTTGATTCAGTAGTCGTGTAGATTTTATTCATGTTCGAAAATTCCGGGAACCGCTTATCTCAAATTTTGTTATTAGTCGGGTCTTTTTATATGCTCTAATCAAATAATATAAATAAAAAGTTAAATTCCTACGAAATACTGTATTAACATCAAGTTGAAAAATAGTTACGGATTCCCGCGATATGAAATAGAAATGTATGCATCGCTGGTATATTATTACAACAATGTAAAATTATGGAACAACAGCGAATAAAAACCATCCCGTTTATTACAGCAACATTATGGATTTATTAAGTTGAATAATAAATGAGCTTCTCAGTATTTACGCCTCAAGATGACATTAAATAAGAAACTTTCAAAGCTGTTTGAGGTGAAAACTTTTACAAAGTAACCTCCGCAATGTTTCGTGCATTTGAACTTTAAAATCTCAGTGTACAAATTTCTTTATATAATTGGTATTTGTTGGCACATTCGAGAATAGCTTCGAAGAGGGAATGGTCTTATTCAGTTTTAACAAGCATTTTTAAAAATTCACGATGGCTAGTCGACGAAAAGTTAGTTATTGCGTTATTTAGCCACAATTGAAGGCGTTCATTAGTTACAGAATATATTTATATCACGATTTATGTTTGAATAATGGTCGATAAGAGAGGTCGAATATGAATTTTGACGTTCATAGTACGAAATAGTATGCATTTGTGCAAGTGAATTACGCTAATTCGCAAAAGACAACATATTTACGTTTTTAATATAGCTCTTATATATTTACCTCCTAGAAGTCCTAACAAATCTTCATTGAAAACCTTCATTGAAGTATTGTTATCAAACTCTTCACTATGATAAATATTTAAATGAAATCGTTGGCTTAGCGATTTCAAACACTCGGTAGAAAAAACCCCGCGTTCAATTCTTGAAAGGACGAATTTAAGAAATTTTGTATTCTACTTACCATGTGGTATCTAATAAGAAGTATATTTCTGTCAGGATGTATCATCACTTATATGTGCATAAAAAAACAGATAGTGATTACAAATACTCATTTCTATTGATTTATTTTGTTTCTACATGATTCCTTTATTAGAAAATACGAACATGTAAGTACTGGTTTATAAAAATGATATAACAATTACCGCGTGATCTAAATTAAAAAGTACAAAAACATATACTCAACCTATTTTTGTCGAACAAAAAACACGCGTCAATTTTTTATTAGTAGATAATAACATGAGTTTAATTAGTCGGTCAACGATCGATAGACGAGGCACGCCGGAAAAATCGATGTCTCGCTGACTGAAGTTAAGCATCAAGGTTTGAATAAAGGTGTTTCACATTTATAAAATAAAAAATACCACGGTTCTAAAACAATTACAGGTAATGTTTTTGGTACATAAATAAAACATAAATTATTTGCATCTGTCCTTAGACTTTGAAACCAGTATACTAATCGATTTATAACTAATAGACTAATTTTCTAATGAAATTCTATTCGCCCGATTGTAGATACTAACGCGTGACACCGGGCGGAACACATAGCTGCTAATACTAGGACAGTTTCATAATTGAAAATTTCTTCATAATGACTTCAAATAAACTTTATATGGAATTAGCTAACAAATGCTATGTGATTATTTTATTAAAATATATAATACTGTCCCCATGAGTGTATATTTTATAAATATTTAATGTTGCCTAAAGATTCTTTATATATTTATGATATAGTAACATAATACAAGATTATTAAATCACATCTTTTCATTACTTCTGATGCTCTAAAATAATTTGGGTTGCTATGGAAACAACATATTAAGGGGTTCTAAGTAGCTGGACGATATACTTGGCCAAATATATTTTTTATTATACTCCAGTTAGGACTATATATGTGTGCTTTTAAATTTTACCAGATCCAAGACGATGGTTGATTCAGTTACACCCTACACACACATATCTCTTTCAACTCTGTAACTCTTCGAGCTAAGACTATTGTTCTTCTGCGAAACTATTCATTTCGGATTTAACCTCGCAGAGGTACTCCGAGCAGTACCCATCTGTCTGTCTGAGTCTGAGCTTTCTTTCGCTCATTCAGTGATTAAGTCCTAATCTAAAATAGTTATAATAACACATAAACTTCTTTAACTATATAAGCAAAATGTTATTTCATTATTCGTCTTTATACATCTAAATCGAAATATTGTTTGATTTTACAATGAACAATTGATTGCGAGAAGAGAAGCGAATGTCAATCTTAATTATGAAGTCGGGCATTTGCGCCCCATTGGGATTGCAGCCAAGTCATTCAATTTATTGTATAAGTTAACCTGAACCACAGGAAATCGAGCTGGAACTATTTTTGTACAGCATGTGTTATAAATACTCACAGTTTTCATACTTAATAATTAGTAATTTTTAAACGAAAAATATCTAAGTTTTGTACTTCAAAACTTAGCTATTTTTCGTCCGTTTATCGCCACCATTTCAGTAATCAGTGAAATGTTGTAAAAAAATTTAAAAAATATTTATTGTCTTTAACAATTGGTTCTTTTCTATTCTATATACAACTGACGGTGCTGACCCAAAAAGTTACTAGTATATATACTAGTACTTGTGACAGGCAGCACCGCTCTTCCGTATCCGTAGAGTATAATATATTAAATAAACCTTGTTACGACTGAAACTAATAGGCTAAATAACTACTTTCTATTAATATAGAAAGATAAGATAATGCAAGTATGTGTGAATGTGTTTGTTTGTGGCTGTGCGCGCGTACGTGCATGCAAGTATTTGTGTATGTTGCGCTGTTGTTGATATTACACAGTTAGTTTTAAAATATTTTCTATCTCTATATAAGTTAGTTTTAATAGCCACTGAGTCCCAGCCATCTTACATTTGTGATATGCTAGTCGGTAGATATTATCTTTTTGTCAACTAAGTTATAATGTCGACTTGACTGCCAAGTAAACTGTCGATCAGCAAATTCTGTTTTAGCCGGACTTACTAATTGTGCTGTACTGGAACCTTTCTCCTTTTATGGATGGCATTTTCAGTACACTTCGTAATCTATAGCGCTTACAAAGCATCACTTTCAGTAACGACCTCAGACTTCTCTCGAATTCAAGAATCTTTCCTTTAGTAGCTGAATCCCATACTGGAATGCAGCATGCCACTACAGATTGGATCAAGGTGAAATAAATTTGTTGCAGCAATTTGTAAAAAGAAAGGCGCTCGACTGTGCTGCTAAGGCCATTATAGCGGTGGCTGTGGCTCGCATCATCTGTTTCACTTGCATCGTTATTTCATCAAGCCATACAATGTTTTATCTTCAGCTGAGTGTATAGAAATAAACAAAACCTTACGAATATACTGCCGCTGTTATTAACTTGTTAGATACTCCGATTCTTGATAAGTAACGCTCATTCGAATTCTGGGTACACTTGCTTAGTATTCTTTTGTTTTTCTTTCGTGTTTTATATGTGTCCTGCTTATTCGCATTTTAGCATCGTGTTTTCAACTCTAAATCCTCTCGTAAGTAAAAAGAAAAACATATTTTTTTTATTCAGACATACTTATTAAGTTGTAACTAAAGTTTTAATACTATGTGATATTAATATTATATAAATTTACGAAGTCAATATTAAATTTCTTTTACTTATTAACAGACCCCCTATAGCCTTAAATCTGTTTTTCTTATTTTCACAGGCCATAGGGTACTTTATCAAAATGAAAACATTCTTTATTTGAGTTGGCTTAACAAGTGCTTTTGCTTGCTAAAGTCTTTTCCTTTCTAATGTGTCAATCACCGGATCCAAAGATGATGCTGAAGAGAAGACACTGACAAAAAATTCAGTAGTTACTATATTCTTAAACATCTTTTATAATAAAACTTTTTACATTGGTTTTTTTAAATTGGTTGAACTTGTATATGTGAGACTAGATTCAAGTCCAAGCGTTTGAGAATCCCTTCATACTTTTGTGATATGATATATCTAAATCGATGCATGAGTTTTACTTTCTCTCTGTTAGTTAAAGTCTAACCAAACGAGTTTTCATTACAGTAGATTGAATACCTTGGCTGAAATCCCAGTGGGGCGCAAACAGTAGGGTGGGTAGTTAAACCTGGCAGCTCACTAACACACGATTGGTCCTGCAAAAGAATGATATGTTTAGAGTCTGCAGGCCAATTTGTGCTGGATTAAATCAACTTTTGATAGCAATAAATTTATTAAGAGCAAACCATTTTTAAAAATTCCAATGAACCTTTAACTTCTATAACATTTTTTTTTAATATATCAGTAGTTGGAAGGTTGGTCTTCTACTTTAAGATTTTGTATTTCTGCTTATTATTTAAGACGGTGGCAGAGCCTGCTGAGATGTGAGTAGACGTCACTAGTTCAATTCTGGGTACGGCCCATTTACAAAATTTTATATTCTAATTAGTTTAGAGCTGGACTAGTGGGAGACTTCTGGCTAGTTCCACTTTACGAATAAAGAGGAGCAGCCAAGCAAAAAAAAAATTACGTTCCTGTACGATAGATTGTAGAAACTATTAAGAGGTAATTTACCCTATAACGCTAGCGCCCCACAATGTAACCGTATCCATTTACCATCATAGTCTACCGCTATATCAGCGCGAAGAAGCAATATTATCTCGCTGCGTTTCATTTTGTGTTGCTTCATTAGACATTCGGAGGCTGAGAGAGTTGGGGGGGTTCCGTTGGTCCTACATAGCACAGATCCACAACTCTACTTCTCTTCGCGTTAGCAAGCTACACATAGCTTTCTTCACTGAAAAACAGGACAATGAATTTTAAACAACATGTAACTTTCTTTGAAATGAGACAACTTGTAGTATCTACCCTGGATTCGAACCTGTGACTTCTCTGAACAAGATCTCACGCGTCTTGCCACTGGGCTATCATGGCTCAATTAACAATAGTACCTAATTATAATTTTCAAATAATTTATTCGTTACAAATCTTCTATTTTTATAGTAAATAACATGGAAATTTTAAATAAATATCTAACTAAAATACAAAGCAAGCTTCGGCAAAAGTGAAACGTTATTGCTGCTCTAAGGAGCAATAGAGCGTTAGAAGTGAAAGCGAGTTTAATTACATCTCAGTATTTTGCACCCCATTAGGATAGGAGCCAAGACCTTCTATTTCCACATATGACCAGAACTAAAGAAACTTTTGTTTAACATTGAAATACTCCCCTGTACATGTTTCGCTGGTTTTGAGGAATATTCACATAAATGAAATTACACAACAGAATTCAGTTTAGTCTAAATTTCTTGTACTAGAAACTGATATTTAAAATGGTAAAATTAGCACTACAAAATGTCACTACATCATTGGTCGCTTTAAAAGTTTTGTTTAATTTTCTAACAGCTTTCCAGTAAAATTAGCTTCATTGGATTTTGTCAACTATACTTTTAAATCAGCTATTTCTTTTATTAAGCTTACTATTTTAATCATATACAGCATCACGAGCTTCTAAACATACATAATGTTTTTTTAATGTGTACGGGACATGATGTGGACATGATGAATAAGCTATCTCATTTTAGATTTTACGTCTAAAACTCTGATAAGAAATAAACTCATGTTATTACATCAGCAGGGCTGTGTCGTAAGGTTATTTTGCCTGGACAATTCAGAAAGCCCTTTAATGAATTTCAAATAAAGTATTTAATTGAATACTTGTTTATGAAAATATTTTATATATAACAGAATAAGTAACAACAACTAAGTATTTATAGTTTAGCCTTTTCAGAATAAAACTTTTAATTCTAAATATTTAGATCGTAGTTACCCCAGAAAGCTTTTACCCAATTGTTTTAAAATTTTAAGTTCCACTCGAACACGCGAATATTTGATAAAATAAAATAGCTCTCATATAATCTCGCGTCCATTTAGCTGTGGTTTTCTCTGTTTTTAATTTCTACGAAAGTAAGGATAAGTATTTTAACACAATCAGGTTGAATATAATATCATATCTTAAATTTATTTATTTATTGTAAAATCTCAAGTAAGTGGTGTTAAAATTGCTGTCTTTTTTCGGCTTGTTTGCTATCGTCACGCTAAGACGCTAAACTTTTTAGCGTTTTATCGCGGGTTGTAAGCAATAGTAGTAAAATTTGTATGATTACTCAATTAGAATGTTTATCATTTTTTTCACCATAACTCAAGAAATTCTCCTTCCCACTAAAAGTTATTACCTCAATTGTTTTTACTAACAAATAATAACAAATAAAATCTCACATATTTCTGCTGCTTATTTTCACAATGTATTTTACATTATTCTCTATAATTATGCCATTCCATAACGTAGTCATTGATTCCTGTCAACATGAACACGTGTAGCTCATGTATTCACAGGAATTATTTTTAATCTACGCATATACATTTAGTCAGCTATGCCTCGTATTCTTGGTCCATATCATTTTAACGGTATCTGTTTTATCCTAAATGTTATTCACAATCTATATTGGCCTCTGCAAGAAATTATAAAATCTTATGAAGTGTGAAATATGTACAGAAATATAGTAATACACTTGCTTATTCTCAGGTGGAACTAGAGTAATATAGATACCAGGTGAGATCGTTATGAAGCAATAACCTGCCAACAATAATAAAAAAATATAGAGAAAGAGATTTGCTCCATTTCTACTAAGCCAGTATTAAATACCATATAGTAACAGCAAATTGAGCCAGTATGTCTAATTATTGCTATATTAGGATAAAAAGTGTATCTTTAAATAACTCTTTAAAATTTACCTCTGGCATTTAGTTCTAAGCTGAACTTTCTCCGAGATAAACGAAGTCCATTTCGGTAGATTAAAGAGAGGTGAGCTTTGCAATTAAAGTCACTAAACTTTGAATATAAAGAAAACAGAAAAACATGGCGGACACAACAAATTTAATCTGTATAAGCTACTAAGTTAAATTATAGATGAGGTAGTAGTAAGTAACAGCCTATTAATGTCCCACTGCTGGGCAAAGGTCTTCTCACTCTTACTAGACAGGTTTGTGTAGAGGATATACTCATCACGCCGCTCCACAGCTGAGGCAGGCTACACAGATGCCAGAATTTCTCCATGCAAGCATAATGATGAAGTTTAAGCAACAATTAGGCCCATAACAATTAACAAGGAGAACGTAGGACGTCTTCCTTGGATTTGAAACCTTGACTCTAAACAACAATCTACACGCCTACTCTTTAGGTCGTCAAAGTTTACTTGTAAAACCTCGTGGCTATTATTTTATTTATATATTTTTCTTTAGTGTTACAATACTACACGTAAAAATACTTAAACTTAAACGTAATAACTTAGTGTCGCACAAAAGGCGGTCTTATCGCTTTGAAGCGATTTCAATTATTCGTAATTAATAAAACAGATAATATAATATAGGATTACATTCAACTAATTTTAAACCCATTTCGGGTCATTAAGCAATGGCGCTATGAGGGACCCAAAAAACGTTTGACAGCATTGCTAGTTAATTTTTCTTAGTCTTCGCTTTACCTAAGATTTCCAGTTGGGTAAATATGAAATTATATTTTATTAATTATTTGGCATAAGGCTTCCCGTTACTAAACACGTGAAAGGAAGCAATTGTTTTCCTAAATGACAATATCTACTGTCATTTTAAAGGACTCTGCAGAACTGTGTGTAAGAATTAAATAAGTAAATCCAATATAGATGGTAATATCATCTCAGAGATTAAGTCCAGACAGATTGAGCAAACCATAGCTGTAGCTTTAAATTGAAGGTTAACTTCTTCACTTTGTGTACCTATTAAGATAGATTTACTTTAGACTTGTAGTGCGAGATTCTATAATCTAATATTCCAGGATATTTATATTACACATATTAAAACTCACACCACTTTCGCCGCTTATATTAAATTCGTGTAGGTACTGTAACAAAGGCTGCTGGCCTTGACACCAGAGTCCCCGCCCAATTTAGCTTTCTCGGTGAAAGCGATTTAAAAAAATTTACAAAGCCGCACTCACAAATTAACACTCTTTCTTCAATATATCAAACACAGCTTCCGTATGTATTCTACATTTATCCTATGCTGAAATTCGCAAAAATATGTACAAGGTACGATGTATTCAAATTTTTACGTAAAGGTTTTTTGCGAAATAATATATTGGCAACGAAGCTTTATTAATAATCAATTGAAATTATTAGAATTCGTTAAAACAAGTGACTAACATCTTGTCTTTTTTAAAATTAGTTAACTAAGCACTAACATATATATACCTTTATATGCATTGGTTATTTTCTCGAAATTATTACATATCGTCTGCCTACTTTTCCTTTTACGAAAGGTTGTGAGAGATTGTGATAAAACCGCCTTTGTGCAATATATTGTTTAAGCAATAGCGGGAAGTATTACTTCCCTACTCTATGTTAATTAAAGTATAAATATATAAAACAGGTAAATAACTATGTAATTCATAAATAGCCGCGTCAAACATTCTCAATTGAACCAGCGAAGCTTGCATTTCTATTTAAGTCCTTTATAGACTGTGAAATCATTTAACCGATGTGCCCCAAACTAGTTCAATTTCAATATAAAGGTTATTATGCGAAGATGACTATAAACCACTGACCCATTCATCTATTTAACCTTATGAGATTACAAAACTATTATAGATTTTTTTTTAGTAATTAAGTATTTTCTTTCACAATGTAGACGGTTAGTAAGTTCAGACTTCCCCATACTACCACGGGACCGACAAATACACAGGTAACACCGAGCATAAAATTTAGTTAAATATGTTTTAAGTACAAAGTTTCTGTAATATCAAAGAAGACGATACTTATTTTTTTAAAATAATTATAGCTTTTATGAGTGAATTAAAATTTTAATGTCATAAATCACGATATGTCTTATACGAAGCACAGAAGCTGAAATAAAATGAAGTAAAAACTTAATATAAAAATTGCATTAATTTGTATACCGCATTACTGCGTTTTGATGCAGTCTCCATATAAATAATATGTACATAGCCTTACATTATCCTAGATTCGGTGCACTCGTGGTTGGCTAGTAGCCATGTTTCCTTGTCCTTTGCCAGCGACCTATTTAACAGTACCGTCTTTTTGGTATCCCACTATTATTTTATTAACTGGCATATCATTAATAAACGCTATGAATACGATCGAATAATAATCTTTAATCTTTGAATTTGTCACGAAAACCTTCAAAATATGTTTTGTAGAACGAATAACGAAGTAAGTTACATATTCATTTAAGGGTAACTGTAATATAACAGACTCCCATAAGACGTTCTAGAGTTAACTTAATTAAAAAAATTATTGAAAATTTCTACTAAATTTGGAGGATTACTTAGACGATATAAAAGCGTGGAAGTGATTGGTTTGCTCTAATTATAACATAATAAATTAAAATCACATTTTAATGGTGAATATAAATAATAGAAATTTTAACAAAAAAAGAACCGCCTTCAAAACAAACTTACAAATATATTAATATGCTCTAAAAAGTAAGAAATAATTGCGTATTCTTCTATAGTGTTCTTCGTATTCTTATAATCGGAGTCGGTATCAGCCAAGGTAGATGTTCCCCGCGTGTCCACTTGGCAGCTCCCGCGTCTCTCCCACCTATAGCTATACTCCTATATGAAGGTACCTTGGCTGATACCGACTCCGATTATAAGAATACGAAGAAAACTATAGAAGAATAAGCAATTATTTCTTACTTTTTAGAGCATATTAATATATTTGTAAGTTTGTTTTGCAGGCGGTTCTTTTTTTGTTAAAATTTGTATTTATTTTTTGATTTTTAGTGAATCTGAAGTAAACTAACAAATTTTTCTAAATTTTTGTACACCTAAAAACGTGTTGCAATGCAGCAACAAACGTAAGTTCATTGCTATTTGATTACAGACACATATTTCTGCCGCACTTATATAAACCGCACCCTTACTGTAAGCCGTTGAGGAAATCCCTTGATCTTCATATTTAAGTACTAGTACTTGACCATACCGAAGTTACGGTAGGCAAATATCTGGATAGAAGATTATAGAAGATTCTGCCGAGTATCGTTAATTTGCTCCTAAGAATTGAAGAGTTCCGTCATTTTATCATAGATTCCATCATCAGAACCTAACCAAACTATCACAAAACGTCCCTTGAAGTATATCCCTTTCCAATAAAAAAAATCATCAAGATCGGTCCACCCAGTCGGGAGATATGAGGTAACAAACATAAAATAAAATACAGACGAATTGATAACCTCCTCCTTTTTTTTTAAGTCGGTTAAAAAGAGACGCCCGACTGAGTTTTTTGTGAGTTCTCCACAGAACCGGGCGCGAAAGACCCCTCGCAACTAAAGATTCTAAGTCTTTCTCTGATATCATCTTCAGTCAAGAGAAATAATATAAAAACAATATTTGACGCCTCATAAGTGCAATAAAAGCCTGCTTGGTTAAATATTTTACTTGATTTACTTTGTATTAAATCATGCCATAAAATCTTAAATGAAATAACCTCTTACAGTACTTTTGCATCGTTAAATAAGCTTTTCCACATAAACGTTTCCAATGTATAATTGACGACGATATTAAAGAACGATTTGAAATCCTAAGGTTATGAGGGTTCTTTTGTCTTTGTTTCGAGGAGAAGTATCAATAAACATAGTTGGGAACTATTCTTGAATTATGATCATTACAATATAATTTAAATTTGTATTCAAATTTGAAAGTTATGACTTTCCAAGTAATCAGTTTAGGAAAGTTCGTGCTAGATGGCGTAGGGATTTACTTTACCTTACATTACTGTTTTTCTAGTGTTCTAGCTATTATCGTTTTTCAAGCCAGTTCCAAATCAATTATAATTTCATTACTAGTGTACTAAAGTAAATTTGTTCAAGATAACAAGAAACCTTCGAGCCCTTCCACAGGGATGGCCATATTTACTAATAACGAACCAATTCAAAGACTGGCAAAAGGTTCACCTCGGGGAATTTTATAAAGAAACATAGAATTTTTTATCGTAAAATTACTCTAGTTCTTGTTTATTTCACGGAATTTTTATTATTTTACCTTTATATGTTATAAATTGAATGATAGTCGCAGAGAATATGGTCCCACTCTTGACGCAGGCCGCCGGACTTATGAGAAACCCACTATGCAGCTCAACTGCGGGTTGGCAGGTTACACTTACCCCAGAACTGTTCCTAGAACACATAAACCTTATAAGTAGTTGCGATCCTTAGGATCAACCTTAGGCGGCGTGCTCAGTTTTTCTGATGAGATAACCCAGGGCTAGACCCGTAGGATAGACGGGCAATATTAGCCGGTAGGAGACCGGTATAACCGGGATGCTGCCTCCGTGTCTCGGTATCCTATGGAGGATTCTTTACCCGTCTGTAAATAAGAAAAGAGTATGTTCCGAGCGATACACAGCGAGCACGGTGTTGTGCTCTTGCTGGGGAGAAATTCGTTCCGTTATGGACTGACAGTGTCCTGGGGAAAAATAATCATCACCATTTTCGTACTGTGAGTACTAAAGTTTACGAGGTAAGGTGCTCACAATGCTCTATACACTTGGTCAAGTTTTATTTATTAAAAAAAAAGAAACGGCAGTCATTGTCATAAAAGTATAAAAAGCCATTACCAAGATATAATTATAAAATTATAAATAATTATTTTGCAAATATAAATTCATTCAAGTTTAATTGTAATGATACATACAACACTAATGTTGCATAATACGTCACGTCGCTGGGCGTTTAAAGAAATTTTCTTTAATTGGCTCATTTAAAAATGCTAGTGAGCATTTTTTACTGGACTTCTTCTTTCTCCGGCTTTATCCGACTTATTGGGGTACTTTAATTGGGGTTAGCTCTCCTAATCGCTATTCGCCACAGATCACGTCTCTGCATCGTTTCTGGGTCTATCCAGCGCAGGCGAGAGCTCATAAGGTTTTCTGGTATTGGCCTGACTTTAAAACTACCTCGGATGTGTATGTCCGGCACTCCGTCATTTGTGGAGACCTGCACAGTTTGTCTGGCTGGCGCTTTTTTAGAGGCCAGAATTCTGCTCCATACATTATTGTAGGTCTTACAGCAGTTTTCTAAATTTCTCCGTTAATGCGAATCGACGTACGTGTATCGCAGTGGATACTGGACTACGTTGCCTTATAAACAGTAAACAGTATAGGTGAGTATAAAGTAACAGCTTCGCAATGTACTAATTTGACGTCACATCTTACTCGTACAGTGCTCGCAGTGTACGAGTATATCGGAACACCCTAAGTAAAGCTGACGTAACATCTGATTCGGCGTCGCGCGGTCTTCTAATCGCATGAAAAGCGAAACAATCTTCACGATTTATAGCTTTAAGTATCAACAAAAACGAATTTACCGAACTCAGAAGTAATTGAAACATATTTGAATGTGTTCCACTACTTCTAAGTTTGGTTATTAAATTCCTCTTGCTCCTCCGTATTTGTGTATTGGAGCAAAAATGAAATTAAAAAGTTATGTGTACACTGGTTTAGTATTAAAAAGGTGAAATAGCCGTCGTGATATTGTTATATTTTTAACAAATATTATTTAATAAATAAAAAATTAATTCCTTCGCCATCTAGCACGAACTTTCTTAAAATAAATACGTATTAAGAACTCTTTTACGTGACATACATGATGATTCGTCGCGATATCAGTCCAGTTAATGAACTAGTCACACATAACATTAAACCATATCGGTTTTAATATTCGCAGCCAATATATGATATTTGTGAATCACATTTCGTAATTTTATGTAAATAAAATGATACTGAATCAAACGTATTTACGGCCTCGCTGACAGAGAACATGCACTGTTTGTGTGTTCTGGCTTTTTTGCCAGGTGTTCTGCGTTCGATTGTCAGCAGAGGAGATTAAGGAAATTGCATTTTTGAAGTGAAATTCCTTAAGGCGCATGAGGGTAAAATTTTTACGGACGAAACGCGTCACGAAGATGTGCCGAGTTTTTATGCTAATTCGTTTGAAGGTTAGGTACTTATTATATTTACAAATAACATTTGGCATTTTAATTTGCCACTCGTCATTTAATAATTTAATATTCAAAAACAGCATTTATTTAAATTGACAAAAACACGGGGCATTTTTATTTAGATTTCGTCATTTGAGATTTCAATAAATTATTTGTATTAATTTTCGACACTAAATATTTTAATGACAATGAAATTCATCAAATTCCTAACATATCTTCCTTTTACACTCCCTCTAAGTGAAGAAAAAGATTTAAAAGAAGTTTTACTCTGGATTAGTGCGAGACTTCGGCAGTATCTAATTACCAGACTACCAACAAAGACGTAGCCCTAAGCAAAAAATTGGGTTCCGGTAACATGCTGGGTAGAAACCATAATAGGCTTATTATCTGTTACTGGGTTAGCGCGCTTCTATCTTTTACTGTATTATCATTTAGTATTGGGTGTGAGTATAGTAAACTTGTTAGGTATATGTAAAGTATACAATATGACCAATATGCAAAGTTATTAATGAGGGCAGGACCAAATATCAGTCCGGTTTTAATCACGTTTCAAGCTTTTAATATTTTTGAACGTATATCTGAAAATATCTCAAAACATCTTTTTAAGAACGCATGTTAAGATCACGCCGGGTGTATGCATAGAATAGATAGAGGCGATAAAATAATAAGAAGGCCATAGTTTTTAAATTGTAATACAATTAATATTAGGGTTGACTAATCACGATTCATGAAGGTTTTACAATAACAATCTAAATGCAAACAAAATCATTCTTTCATTAAATCAGGCTCAATATATTCATTTAGTTGGTAAGTGGATATATACTGAAAAGAACCGGCAAGAAACTCAGTATTCACTCTTTTGAGCAAGACAAGGTTCAACGCACCAATAATTAACCTTTAAAACATCATAATATTAACGTAGAAAATACAATGACATCGTCAACATTACATAACATAAATATTAGTTTATAATAATAATAGTTAGTTTGATTAGGAGAGCAGCCCATTAAAGTATCTTAGACTTTAAATGACAATTGACTTTAATTGCCTTTCCATTTATTTCCATTTTAATTGCAACTGAAAGCTGATTTCAAAGAGTAGGGAATAACTTTTACACAAAACTAAGTTTCCTCACTGAACTAAATAAATTTCATTAATTTTAATCTATAAACCTGTGTGCAGAAATTAAATATTTTAAACAGTTCAATTTAACAAAAAACGTCATTTAATTGTCCAAAATTACAAAATTTAGACACAAATTTAGTTGAATAAATGGTATATTGGCGTCGACATAAATATAATGCTATTTTTATGGATACCTTGTATAATGAGAACCGATAAGAGTGTGTTTGTCAACCATTCAACCGTTTGTGTATTAAATATATTGAAAGCAGTAATATAAAGTAGCGATAACTTAATAGTCCCATTTAAACATCAGCACATTCAAAACGAGGTCTAAAATAACCGAGTGGGTCATTAGCGTAAAGGAAATTCAACTTCAGGGGGTCAGCAGTTCAGTGTAATGGCTTCAATTCAAATAGCAATTATTTTAAATGTAGTTTCAGAAACTATGCAGAATAAAAGTTGCCTTTCTTTTAGAAAAATATATAATTACCCTCGTCTTACCGCCGCTTTTAATCAATTAAGGGTATTACTTGTATTTATTCACTATATGTCAATTTCAATAATAACATCAAAATCGAATGTATACAACTAGATTTAAATTAAGCCATATTAATAAAATACGAGTGGAAATTGACCTATCGCCCACGATTTATAATAAGCGTAAATAGAAATATATGTTTATGAATCAAAACCACAATATTATGAAATAGCAACAAACTACAAACACAGTAAATTTCATATAACCGGTATGGCGCCATATTGTCTAGTAATCACTTAAAAGTAGATAACAAAAGTAAACTGCGAAAGTGTTATTACATTTCAACTCGTATTACCATTTCGGCAACCAAAATATTAAAATCTAAATTATTCACGTACCAGGTATAACATGACCTAACAAAAATGTAATTTAATTTCTTTGCTGTCCCACGTCCGGTTGTTTACGCATATATTTTTACAGTTCATACTCTTAGCTCACAATTTTCAATGGAAAATAAAATACTACTTTTCTCAATAGAGTTCAAATACTTAAACGTGTGGTGGATGGCACTTGACATTGACACCGTTGTAACAATGACCGATGCATTGATCAAATTTATTTTGGAAGAAAATGTATAACACCGTCTATTGAAAGCCCTCATAAAAAAAGTTTAAGAAGACAAAATATCAAGTCACATCAACTAACAACTTTTATTCTCTTCATTATTTAAATATATACAATTTGCACTATACTAACAATTGCTTCACTATTGAAATTTATACTATTTAGCACTATTTCTCTTGAAACAACAGCATAGCGCAGCACGAGAGACTTAGTTCCTAAAACTGTTCTGCTCGTTAAAATGATCTAATATTGCATGAAATTTCGTAATATTGCAGAATGTTATTAGAATTTTTAAGAATTGCCACTAAATTATTCAATAATTCACAACAATTCAGAGCTATCAGTGTTGTCACGAACTATTAGAACTAGTCTAACAGTACTAGTTGGCGTAGGAATAGACTTTATTTTTTTTATAAATAAAATAAAACAATAAAAAATGTTTTATTGTATATTATTTTATTGCTGAGTACCTATAATCAAAACTACGACTTTTCAACACTTTAGCATTTTATAAACTTTACCAAGTAATGCTAGTAGCTACAAGTTTAAATATGTATTTCAATTTGCATGGTTGAAAAAACAGTATCTTATATACGAATGAAAATTTGCAGAGGATATACGCGTACATAAGGGAAGACTGAGGTAATAGCAGGAATTGAAATAAATAGTACATAATCATTGCGAAAACTTAACAAGTATAGGTGAGGTAATAATAAATTCATTTACTGTTTCACTCGTATTCTAAACAGTTAAAAAAAATGTTTCGTATTTTTGTAAAAAAAATATTAAACCTAAGTAATCTGTTTGTTTGTGAATATTAATGTTCATTAGATTTATAGCGTCCTGATATCTATTTAAAAAACTGGCCTGCTACCTAAACTAATAACTATTATAAATACTTAATAATACACATATTTAAAAAAACAATAGCGTAGATAAAAGAGAAATTTTATATCGAATACTTTCGACCTTCTGTTATAATAATTACTTTATAAACTAAGGCATTATAAATTATCAGTAATTAATAACTAATTTGTTATAGTTACCTATTAGCACTGCATGAGATTGAACTCCAGAATTCAGTCTGGAGGATAAATATACGTTAATATGTTCCTTAATGATTTGTAATATAACAAATTGAGTTATAAGTGTATATTTAGATTAAACGCATGCCTTCTATTTGAATATTTTGCGGCTTATATAATAGTCAGGAAACGAAATAAATTTCGGAAGTTTCATTTCCCTCGCAAGTGGCTATTTCTCAACGGTTCAACAAGCAGATATTGATCGATATTCCAATGGCATGAGAGTGTATTGAGGCTTTTTGAAGATGAAAACGCTGAAAAAGAAGTTAATATTTTTCCTATTGATTCCATTGGTAAAAGGAAACATTTTTATTTCACACAGATTTGGCTTGGTGGTAATATCACTTGATACTTCAATTTAAGATGGCAATGCGGCAGCCCGGTAACAAGTTGATAACCATTTCAACTTTAAACAATTTTCATTGAACATTGTATCACGAGGCTATTTTTTTAACGGCAACGTTACTAGTTACGTATTTGCATATGAGGTGGTAACTGTGGCTGTAACCGCGGTAATCTGGGGTCTTCGCAAGTGGAATTAGTTGTCAGCCGATCTCATGCCAATAGAAGCGAATTTTGTTCTAATACGTAAGATATATATTTTCACTGGATTAGCGGTTAAAACCACGTTAGTTGATATTCGACTCATGGGAGGCTGCCCTCGTGGCGACCACCTTGCCTGTAAAGACGTCCAGCTAAGCATAATACGTGTGTTCTAATAAAATGATGTGTAGATACAAAACGAGGCAAAATGACCTCTTTCTTACCACCTTAGCACACTTCCATCTTAGCCTGTATCATCACTCTCTATCAGGTAAGATTACAATCAAATGCTAATCTGTCAACAATAACAAAAACGTTTCAGCCCGTAACAAAGGTTTATAAAGAAGATCTTAAAAGTTGCATTACCTGAGAGTTCCCTTTGTATTGAGTTATATTTTAAAACTGAAAATGAATTCTCCCTTTTAAAACGGAACATTATTTTACTTTTATAGAAATAAAAAAAAATCTTTGTCAACTTCAATCCTTTCATCCTGTTTAAGAAAAATATTGTGTCACTAAGTTTTTTAACAAAATAACCGACCAATTATGTTAACAAAAATCTTGCGATAACGGCCCCAGCTTTTCATCATCTTTAGCTAATAAGTTATGTTATGGATAAACACCACAAAGTAATAGATGAAGTTGGGGCGTATGAAGAATTTCTTAAAAAAATATTTTTGGGGACGGCTTCTAATCAATTATAGAGAATAGCTAGTGGATATGTTGACTGTTTGGCTGCAGATCCCAGAGCCAAACTAACCCGACACTACACTGAAGACATCCCGGACGTCAGTCTGTACGAGATTAGTATGGCTCTCAAACAGATGAAGAACAGCAAGGCACCAGGTGATGACGGAATCACAGCAGAACTCCTGAAGGCGGGTGGAAAACCGGTACTCAAAGTCCTTCAGCGAATGTTCAATTCCGTCATCCTCGATGGCACAGTGCCGGAGGCATGGCATAGGAGCGTGGTGGTTCTGTTTTTCAAGAAAGGCGACAAGGCCTTATTGAAGAACTACAGACCTATCGCGCTGTTAAGTCATGTCTACAAACTGTTCTCGAGAGTCATTACGAATCGTCTCGTTCGCAGATTTGACGACTTCCAGCCTCCCGAACAAGCCGGTTTCCGAAAAGGCTTTAGTACCATAGACCACATCTTTACGCTGCGGCAGATTATACAGAAGACCGAAGAGTATAATCGGCCACTTTGCTTAGCGTTCGTGGACTATGAGAAAGCCTTCGATTCGGTGGAAACATGGGCCGTGTTGAGATCTTTACAGAGATGCCGAATTGACTACCGGTACATACACGTGTTGAAGTGCTTGTACGAAAACGCCACCATGTCAGTCCGTATACAGGACCAAAGCACAGCGTCTATCCAACTGCAACGTGGAGTGCGACAGGGAGATGTTATCTCCCCGAAGCTTTTCACTGCGGCGCTGGAAGACCTTTTTAAGCTTTTGGAGTGGAACGGACTGGGCATCAACATCAACGGCGAGTACATCACTCATCTACGGTTTGCCGATGACGTAGTCATTATGGCAGAGACTCTCGAAGATCTCAATACAATGCTGGATGACCTCAGCAGAGTTTCTCAACAGGTGGGCCTGAAAATGAACATGGATAAGACGAAAATTATGTCTAATATCCATGTACCGCCTCACCCAGTCATCGTTGAGAACTCAGCTCTCGAAATTGTTGACGAGTACACATACCTGGGACATATAGTCCAGCTAGGTAGATCCAATTTCGAGAAGGAGGTCAACCGCCGAATCCAACTCGGTTGGGCTGCGTTCGGGAAGTTACGCCAGATATTTTCGTCTGATAACCCTCAGTGCCTGAAGACCAAAGTCTTCGAACAGTGCGTGTTGCCAGTGATGACCTACGGTTCTGAGACATGGTCGCTGACTATGGGCCTCATGCGGAAGCTCAGAGTCACTCAGCGTGCGATGGAGAGGGCTATGCTCGGAGTTTCTCTACGTGATCGAATCAGAAATGAAGAGATCCGTAGTAGAACCAGAGTCACCGACATAGTCCTGCGAATCGCGAACCTGAAGTGGCAATGGGCGGGGCACATAGTCCGAAGGACCGATGGACGTTGGGGGCCAAAGGTGCTGGAGTGGCGACCCCGCACCGGACGGCGCAGTGTAGGGAGACCCCCCACAAGGTGGACCGACGACATAAAGAGGGTCGCCGGTAGCCGCTGGAGCCAGGCGGCGCAAGATCGGGCCTTGTGGACGTCATTACGTGAGCCCTATGTCCAGCAGTGGACGTCCATCGGTTGAAGCGACGACGACGACGACGATGTAGAGTACACGAAAATACGTAGTCAGGTACATTATTTAGATACTTTTAAAGCCCGACAGAACGGTAAATCCGACATCACACCACTAACGTCTTAATTTCAGGCTTATTTTAAAAAGAAAAACACTATATAAATGTTTAACCAACCTGGCGCTTGAATCTGAACCTGGGTCCTCATGATCTTTAGCCGCAAGAACTAACATGGTGGTTAACCAACAAAAATAATATTTCTATTTCATTAAATTTGTCGGCTTGTTGTGCTAGAACTCCATCTTTGTAAGACAAAAAAATGTATTTGCAGTCGTAACTCGTCTTTTTGAGGCTAGGAAACATTTACGCCATTTACCCACAGGAGTATAAGAATCGTGACCATAGTCACTAAAATACAGCGGAAGCCCCTTTATCCGTGATGTCATATTGACAAACAGACTTTCCACGACCTTCAGTCCTTTGATTCTAATCGTTACTTCACTGCTCCTTGTGTTCCTTACGCTGTCAAGTCTAGTAGGGCAACTGGAAATATACAATACGGAAAAAGAAAACGACTTCAGCAACCAAAACGTTAACAAGGTGTAACAAGGACGATTGTAATTCACTCTCAACGACGCAATTAAACTCAATACGGGCGTCTATTAGGCCGGCTGTCGTGTAAATACGTCATAATTGTGTCCGTGATGTATTTTCAGAGACACGAAAATAAAAACGAATGGGTCTTTATATTTATTAAGTCGAGCTGAAAACGTTTGATGGAGATCAAATTGAAATCGTTTTATAACAGTCATTCCCCGCGGTTATTCATGCCCGTTTTCTTTTTAATACAGCAAACAATCTGTATCTTTCTAATCTTTGTAAAAAATGTGCTTGGTAAATAAATACTATATAAACGATAATATGAAGAATTGAAATGAAAGTCGTGAAGCTTTACCTATTGAGACATTACAAAAAAATTTTAAATATAAGGTGTAAAAAAAAGCAAGCAAGTAGCAGCCCATTAACGTTCCACTACTGGGCGCAGGCCTCCTCACTCCGAGAAGCGAGGGTTTTTAGAGCATACACCCACCACGCTGCTCCACTGCGGATTGGCAGGCATAGTAACGTAAAAACACAAGTGCACTCCCTTCACTCTTTTAGTCCGATGTGACGGAAATCCGACACGACCGGAGAGAGATCAGGCGCAGGACCGACGGTTTAACGTGCTCTCCGAGGCACGGGGCTGGATCACAACGCCATCTTCCCAACTTCGGGCAAATATTTAGAAAATCTTAAATAGAAAACTCAATATTGATGTTTGAATGGGCCCGAACCGGGACTCGAACCCAGGACCTCATATGTCTGTAGTCGAACATGCTAACCACTAGACCAATCAGGCAGTTTTAAAGTTTTAATAATTTTTTTTATCAAGTTGTTTTTTTTTATCAAATGCAATTCTCTTGTATGTGGGCCACATATTGTCCAGATTGTCAGCAACAACATTCAAAAAACATATTTTTGTAATTGTAAAGGCATTTCAAAAGAACAAGCTAAAATGGTTCTTAAGCGGAGCTGAAACTGTTTAATTTCGTATAAAATTCGCCTGGCTAGCTTTACACTCAAATACAACAAACTTTGCAGCAGAACAATGAACAACTCCTCCATTTGTTGTACTTAAATTTGTACGAAGCAGTCACTATGACGCTTTACGTTAATGGATTCTTGTCTCTAAAAACAGATAGAGAATGGAATAGAATCTCATTGACTTAATTTTTGTCATTCTTAGCTGAAGCGCTTGAAAGTTAATTCAAATCATTTATTCATTGAATAATAGATACATAATTAATACTAAATTTAATATTATTTTCTATTTATTGAATGGCAATTTATCATTACAGAAATATCTTTTGCCAATAGAACTCTATCGTACTGTTCAGTGCCCTAAAAGACGTAATAGTTTAAAAAATGCATTTTTTTGTACTTTGGAAAAGCATCAGTAATCTTTTTTTCGACATATACCCTATCTGTATGGTTTATTGTTTACATACAATACCTGTTTAGTAATTTCTCTTATACGTCAAGGGTAACAAAAACCGCCACTTTAAAAAATTATCTTATGATGAAGTTATATTTTATAATAGCCTATAATCGTATACCGAGTAAAACGAATAAGGAATGAATAGTGTTCACGACTATATTACAATATCACCAGTACATATTATATCCAAAGACTTGAACTGCGTAAAGGACTGTACGTAAATGAATAAAAGAGCTTCCACCCAATGTAATTAGAGAAATGATGTATTATTTTTTATGGTAACGCTAGATAAAGACAAAAATATAATATGTCATTATAAAAATTATTTATATATTTTTCTTCCAAATTAATGCCAATTTGAATGAATTATACATTATTTGAATTATACATTTGAATTCGTTATTATTTTAACAGATAATCGTTCAATTACTTGACAAACTTTTTAAATTCAATCACGCATCTTTTTTGCAACCGTTTTACATGTCATTTACACTTTAGAAATTATATTTATATTGGAGCGTCTGTTTGTGACTTCAAATTAATATTTTTCATTATATGCATATGAAGTACCTTTCATAGTTACCACTAAACTATAGTAAAAAAAAAGTTTTTTTATTTTGTCTGTCTGCGTGTTTGATTAGGCTAATCTTTGAAATGGCTGGACCGATTATGATGGAACTTTGAGTTTATGGAATAACTGGCTTCTTATTATGTTAGATATTGGCCAGTGGAATTCCGTTAAAGTAGGTTCAGCCAAGTATATTAACGATAACAAACAGAAAGAATGACAACAGTTTCGTAGTTCATATTTATTTAGTAAGCATCGTTATTTAAAATTACAAACAGACACTATGCAAGTGCATGTATGCAATCTATCTAATCATCCATTTTCCACTTTGACATTTGATTTGTATATCTAGCGATTAATTACTACGAGCAAGGGTCTTACTCCAACATTAGAGATTTTAAAATAAGGTAACAAGAAATACATCCGCAGTCGTTAAGGCATTAGAATTATTTATTACAACGGTTCTCTTCTTATCGTTTTAAATGTACAGTTTATTCACCAGTTTATATAATTTGCGTATATAGCTTTATTATGGCTACAAACAGTATATATATTTCATAAAAATAACAAATATAGGAATACCTTACACCAAAACAGTTTCCCAAGACACAAATTTAATAACAATTAAAAAGTAATTGTAAACAATGTGAAGCGATAAAATAATGTGCTTCCTACCATTGAAACTACACTAAACATCATGAAGTAGACTATAATTCATAAATGATTTGTATTATGAGAGAGAGTGAAATGGATCAAATCCAGAGAATAGCATGTTGTACTGTTTAAAGCTCCTTCTTAAGAATGTATTCTCTGAATATCTTATTTTAGAATGTGAAATATGAAACATATTAGTCCGACGGTGAGAATTGATTCGCGGACAAATAAAATAAGAAAAAACATTTCGAAAGAAGATAAAGGGAGTCGCTTTCAAAGCTTAAAAGACTTGTCTTTTGTCTCTGGTACTACAGAAATTTAAGACATAGAGATAAAACTGTTAAAAAAATTTAACAAATGCGTGTGACATCGTGGCGTACCGCTAAAAGTTATTTATATTCACAGTGTACCTTAACAAACATATTACAATTGCGCTATTAATTAACATCAATGTCTAAATATTAATGATTTATGGTTATAATTGATGTATGTATAACAACAATTCAATTATCGGTTTGAGGAGGCAAACTGTATTATTGTAATTAATTTCATTTGCATACCTTGTTGAGCTAAATTATTGTTGTTACCTAAGCTGTGGTGTGGTGTGTGTAGTTAGACATGTAAATATATCAGAGTTATCATTTTCTATCAATAATTCACAGTCAGTATTTTTAAAGCAATGAAGGATTCATTTAGCAAAACGGCTCTTTTTGAAATGTAGACGATCGATAAATTTCTTCGGGATCACAAACTAAGTGGGTAACACCGCGGGGAACCGCAATTAATATTGTATAAATCTATAATAAAGCGTTTCATCGTTTGTTTAGTTTCTGATTGTAGTTTTCCCGAGTTCACTAGCCGGTAATCGCGTTCGTAAAATTATAATCATTTCCTCTCCAAGTGCTTGTATAATATATATGAACAATCGTAAAAAACGTAATTTGCGTCGACACTGAGACTACATATAAAGCCGCGTTTAGCCTCAATATTTCAACTAGAGTGCATTTCATTAAGGACGGCATACATTAACACTGCACTGCTGAAATCTCGCATAAATCACTCGAAACGTTTTCGTTTCACAGAAAGCCAAAGACTAGAGCGTCTCGCGTAATATGTTACTGTGCCAAATCCCTAAAGTAGCTCATTTTAATTAAGGTGATTTCAATACAATGACAAGTTTAGATACGTCATGTACATAAATAAGGGTAATTGAGTAATAACCATATTGCGCTTTAGCACTCGCACTTTATACAATGATATAGTTTTAAAATGTTTATATAATTTGATTAAGAATAAAAAAAAATTATATTATGGATATTTATGAATATACATAGTTACCGTAAGTGATTTATAAGAATTCTGCAATCGAAATTTTACATAGCTAAAACATATAGTCCAGCTAGGTAGGGCTAATTTGGAAATGGCCTTCGACGGCCGACTCCCACTCGACCAAGTATTTTTTAAAATAAATCTTTTGGCAAGTATGAGTGAGCGTCTTTATAAGGTAACTGTATAAGATCATATGTATGTTTTGCGGGTGTATTTTGGTAATAATTTTTTTTTTGCATAAAGTTGAAAATAAGTGAGTTTATTTAATAAAAAAAAAAGATCACCCCTCCTTTCGTGTCTTAATCAAGTAGTATCGACCGTAGCAAAAATTGTAAGAAATTTAAATGAAAACAATCTTCCAAAAACTAATTGATTTCAGGCGAGTTTGACTTATAAAATATTATCGCCTCTTTAAGGTCTAATTCGAAACATATTGCCCCTAGGGAAAAAATTACAAGAACCGAAATTGTAGGAAATTTAATTCCGAACAACTTTGATTATTACCACTTTTCAAGTAAAGTTGAAAATTAACGAGTTATTGAATAAACAAAAAAATCATCCTTATTTTCGCATACTATTTTCCGCTCCTCGAAATTTACATATTATACAAATGTGTTAACCAAAAACTATTTAAAGTTATCGTGTATACTGATAACCCCTACGCATAAACAGTCAACATCAACTTGCATTTTCAAAACTTTGATGATTATATCACCCAAGATATGTAAAAAGCTAGGTTAAAAATGATGTTTTTAAAATCATCTTGAAATCTACAAAACGTAGTACAGTAATAAATAATTTATCTTTGAAACACTGTTTTACAACATGAAGATTTTTGTACAACTGTGTATAGGTAGGAGCCGTCGATATATTTAAGCGTTAGATAAAAATAAATAAAGGTCCGATATATCGAACTAGATTCAGAATCGGATACACTCTAATAATTTATTATTGCACACTAGAGACTTCGCCGTTCGAAGTTGTCCATCCTAATTAACCTGTTTGAAATACCCGAGTGTATGGAACGTATTTTAAATTATTCACAGCATACAATATTGGCCTGGATCACATTAAGTACTGATTAAATAACAATCACGCGAATTAAACGTAAATAGATTTGTATAGCGAATAGTTAAATAATCTGTTTAAAAGCATTATTTACGGGTACATACCACGACTGTATGTGTATTTACATAGGTATTTTGTCATGTAAACGTGGTAATACAATTTATTAAATATTAACTCAAAAATTATTATTGAAAATCATATAAACAATTTATTGTCTTACTGGTAAAAAAAAGAAAAAAATGTATAAAAAATGGCCAAGTAGCAGCTCATTAACGTTTCACTGCTGAGCACAAGCTTCGCCACTCATAGGAGAGAAGCTTTTTAGAGCATAGACCCGCCACGCTGCTCCACTACGGATTGGCATGCATAGTACACAAGTGTACCAATTTTTTCCATCACTCTTCCAATGCAACGCGGAGAACGATCAGACCTGATAAATTTGTAGTGTACCAATTTTTTCCATCACTCTTCCAATGCAACGCGGAGAACGATCAGACCTGATAAATTTGTATACTTAACTGAAATATCTATGTAACACCATGAACGTGCATTCGTATTTACCTGTTAAGCACTCGCAGTGGCCTATTGTCACGGTTGTCCCACTACCGGATAATCCAACAGATCACATGCTACGTGATTCATTTCAAATGTAAACAGCTTTATGTTGTGAAATCCATTCCCAATGCACAGAGGTTTGTGATTTTAACTAACAATGCTCTTTGTTTGCAATATACCCTGTAAAATGAACACGATTGCAAAATGAACAATATAAAAAATAATTCTTGGACAACTATTTCAGTAACGCAACAATTCGCTAAACAAAATAATATTCTTGACTACTTAACAGAGAAAAATATCTTGTGAATTAGATACCTAAGAAAGTTCAGAACTATAAAGCAATATCCACAAGATGCTTATTACTCTTAAGTAGAAATCTTTCATAGTAACCACAGGTGACGTGGAAGAGAAAATGTAAAAGAAACTTCCTGGTATTAATTGTGATCTCGTTTGTAACAAGTAAAGGGCTTTACTCAGTGGTGTCTTGAGATTTAAGTGTAAACAGGTATAATTTTATTCATAAAAAGCTCTGCAAGTTTTTAATGTAGTGACATAAAAATTTTGGAGCCTATTATATTTAGCCAGTTAGTAACTATGAATCAATATAAAAGACTATATAAGAATGTTTAATTTTTCCATCATATATTATTTATTAATTGCAATATTACGTTACCATTGTTATCCGTTATTTAATTAATAAGACCAAAATGTTTATAAACAATAAGCTTCACTCAATCAAAAAAAAATTGAGTGATTTTCTAAAAAAGAAATACATAAGGTGTCAAGGTTAGAGTGTCGAATTCTCATCTTAACGAACAATGAGATTGGCAGAATAATATCGTGCACAACACTAAAGAGAGTTTATTTTCTATTTTAATGATAATACAAACCTTGTAATTATTGTAATACATTTAAATACGCCTTTGATAATCGGGAGTCTGGTTGAAATATATAAATCTTAGTAAAGTATAATATATTAAGCGTATAAAATAAAAATATAAACGGCAGAAGCTATTCCAAAGAATTACTAGCGCGAGAAAATAATAAGTAATCGATGAATTGGCACTAATACTGACTGATATATTTTATTTCTAAATCATTTTATGTTAACACGAGCAGAAAGCAGACATACTTGTACATATTCAGCTACACTCACGATATGAATTATCGGATTTGCTCAACAAGTTTTCAATCCATGCGGAATCCTTTGTCGTGCGATCGCAAATATGAATATCAATCATAGGGAAAGTATAGAATCCACAATAGGTTTCCCAGAATCTTATATATGTATTTCCCGTAGGAATATGTGAAAATCCTTAAAAGTAAGCTTCTACATCCAATAAGAATCTATAAAATGTCAAACCAATCGGGGGAACGGTTTTAACATATAGTTATAAGTGAGTGAGCAATATAAAGATCTATATTTCTGGTATGCAATACTTAAAAAGTACTGGGACAGCGGGATTTACTCAAAGATTGTTAATTATTTTAAATATGAACGATCGAAAGCCATTCACTGTTTCGTGTGAATTATTTATACAAGCCAAATATATTTTTTTTAAAACCGCATGTACTGAATGTTTTTGGTTAAGGATACATAATATACAAGCGTTATATACAGGCATAGGCTACGTGCAACACAAGATTAGACTCATAGTAATTCTTAGAGAAATATGTCTACATTCGATATGTATAGCTTGTAATTTTTTCGTTATTACCATACTCTTATTTTAATATAATATAATATTCGATATCAGCAATCAGTTCATAACAATATTTGAAATCTAAATAGTACAGCTTTGTTAACAAATTAATGAAATGAGTTAAGTAAAAGTTTAATTAGCTCTTTCCACAATCATCGTGGCGTTTCTATTTAAAATAATATTATAAAGAGGAAAGATTTGTGTTTTTATCATAAAAAAAATATTTAAACGAAAAATGTTTTTCACTGAAAGAGAAGGGCTATATTACTTTCTCGAAAAAAATAGGGATCCCTAAAAAAATGCATTGATGTTACCTAAGGTGTGAAAAAAAGGCACAAAAAATCTGTCACCGCATGCGCTGCGGAATCTATTGATGTTAGAACAAAAAAATGTGCTACATTATTATAGAACGTATTAATATATACAAAAAAGTCCGGATACCATTTGTCCAACTACTACAGTAGTTGGACACATGGTATCGGGACTTTTAGGCCACTATAACTACTTTTTTACATTTTAAAAGTTAATAAAATTGTCAACAACAATCAAATCATATTATTCATACTTCTATATTAATGCTTATACTATTGAATTATGTTTTATTAATTTCCATGTTAATACCTGTAAAATATTTTTTCAATTACTCACATATCAATCTAAAGAAAATAATTTATCCCGAGTCGCTACAAAGCATCAAATTATTTTGCTGCAACAAAACAAAACTACGTCAAATTTTGTATATAGGGAAGTCCTGTGACAATAAATTTCTCCAAATAAATTTCATCTCTAATATTATAGACCAAAGTTTTGCATTTTGAATTTTTGTTCCTATTTTTAACAATTTATAATAATCAATCTAAAAATGTCAGACATTCTATGTATTAGTAAGATAATATAGTATATTCGTTGTACAGAAAATCTGTATATTGATTTGATTATGACTGTAAATTTGTATCTAAAAACCCAATGTGCGTAAATACTATATTATGTGCGTAATATAGTTAACTATATTTACATAAAATAAAATCTGGCCCAATCTAGTTTAATTCAAATACAATTTTCAAACTAATTTAAAATATTTAACGTGACGAGCTAGGCCGCGTAATCGCTGCAATCAAACCGTCTGCACTCGCTGAAATATCCCATTATACAAAGTCGGAATTAAAATAATTCTACCACATCGCTCACTCCACACCTTTACACGAGAGCGTATTTTATACGCCGACACATATTACGTGTTTGATTTTATTAATATTTACTTACGTAGTGTCCCATCTATATCTGAAGCTTTATTTTTATGTTTTTTGTCTAAGGATTATTTTTGTTTCAATGCCAATATAGACGTGGGAATAGCTTAATGGAGACGATTCACATCGCCGCCTCGTCTGCCGATTTACTGTCGTGTGGTTTGTTTTCTGATGCTGAATGATGTATCATCCGTACTCCGTAAACATGTTATTTCGTTTCATGTTCATTACGTAACTTGCTTCTTCATTTTAATATTTACATAGTTATATTTATGCTACAATTATTTATTCATATCCCTAACTTTCGATTCTTAGTTGTTCTCTAACATCAGCAATTGCACTTTAAAATGTGAAAACCATATTTAATGTTTCAAAGGTCCTGTAATTACATACTATTCGTTTTCCTTAATTTATAAAAAAATATCTTGTCCTATCATATTCCTCTACGACCTTTACTCATTTTAAATTTTTGAACAACGTCAGTACTGAATTTAAAATCTCCAAACGTTTCTATCACTTTCTTAATGTAAATTTAAATTGAATATTTTCACTGAGCTTTCGGATAATAAAAACTTTTAAAAAGCCGGCCTAAGATTGCTTTCCAGTAATATATGATGAAAATGTATATCATTGTTGTAGTTTATGAATGAGACATTACGAGATAAACGAGACGGCGCTTCATTGTAGCTCTATCTGATATTAAAATATTCTAATAAATAACAGTAAAGTATGTTATATTATACTTTATAATTTAACTTACTACATAAAATATTTTCATAAAAATTACAATTGCAACATCTAGCGGCAGAGACTTTCTTCTAAGCATAATTAATACTTGTATTAAAAGGGCTCGGTTTTGTTTTTTATTACTAAAACATAAAAATTTCAACTCTAAATGTTTTAATAGACTAACTTTCCTTGTTTGTATATAAAAAATAACACTAAAACCCAACTTTTAAAGACACAGATAGCTATTTCGTTTTCATAATGCAATTAGGTATCATAGCACTATATCTCTTCTCAAAAAACTAAAAAATATATAAGAAATAAATGTTGGATTTTAAATTGAATAATACTTCTAAGTATTAATTTTTTTTTTAACAATACACTATTAATCTGCTGGAGATACACAAAGAAGGAAAGAAAAACCGATTTAGCGCTATCCCAATATACCCCAGTTAACGAAGTCTACTATTAATTACAAACACGGGACGGTGTAGTTTTTCATCGGAAAATTCTGTTCGTTTTTTTTTCATTTATCAGAATCGAACATTTACATGGCGCTGTTACTTATCGAAAAGTATTTAACTGTTCGTTTATTGACTTTTCTTTCGAAATCCATTTCAGTAGTTTACAAGCTCAATATTTGAATATATATGTGTTTTCACTCCATGTTACTAACATTTAAAATAAAAAACCGTGTCTATTTTTATGAATTCATGTATATATAGATGTGTTTGTATTCACCTCTTTCTTTTATATAAGACATGTTAAAAAAAAAAAACAGAAAAAAGACAAGCTCTTTACACATTAATCTTAGATGCCGCGCTCTAATCTAATGGTGTCAAGGTTATGAGTGATTCAAACATCGATAGTGCAATTAGTTTCATATTAAAACACCAAATAGTTTTATTGATACCCTTTAGAAACGGCATGTTTAACAGCGTAGAATTGATATCCGTGATCTGAGCAAACCATGAGTAGTAGAATAGTAATTGCAATTACTATAAATTATCGCGACCGAAGAAAACATTCACGGTCAATCACGTACCAAAGTTTATCAAAATAAGAACGACCCTTAAATCTTTGCTATATGTCTATAATTACAATTAAAATTGGCTTAGCTACTTTGGGAATTAATTTAAACAAACTTATGGTAGGACTTAGAAAGATAAACGAAAGTTTAAAAAAAGTGGCAGATTTTTCGAGATATCTGCCTATTATATTATCTACGTTATGGTTCAGAAGTCGGCTAATCGGTATGTGAATCCACTTTCAAGATATTTTTTATGAAGATCCTTTACAATATAAATTTATAAACGAAGGTACTGTGAATCGCTTTATATTGGCAATTTAGGTACGAAAATATATAATCGTGCGAGTTCTATAAAATCGATACATGCCACCAGAACCTGCATTTAGAAAAATATCCTAAAAAACATACCATATCGCTTATACAGAAAAATAAGTTAAGGTAGGATCTTCTCCAAATTCAAATTATGCGTTAATCAAACAATGCAGCAATATTTCTTTTATTACGGCTAACAAGCAATACACGGAAATATGTATACAGAAGTGTCATTCAATTCGTATTTTTTCCGAAGTACACTCCAAAGTAGCTTAATTGCATTGTTACATTCCAAAGTGTATCAAAGCAGAAAACAATTTTACTGCAACGTTAAAATAGAATAAATTTTTAAAACTCCAAATTAAACAGACTTCGTATAACGATAATGAATTCCAAAACAACATTTATTTTATTGCATAGTTTGGTTGTTGATTGATTTTTATTGAGTACTGTAACAGTTTGAACTAGCGATTTTTAGTTTAACTTTTTATAGTTTGCATGTAGTACGAGTGTCAATAACAGTGATATTGCCACTTGAGTGATATTGACACTCGATGAAATAATAAAATATTGACAACCAACATATAATATTTCGTCGTCGTCGTCGTCGTCGCCTCAACCAATGGACGTCCACTGCTGGACAAAGGTCTCTCTTAATGAATTCCAATGGCGCCGCTTGTATCCAGCGGCTGCCAGCGACCCGTCTTATGTCATCGGTCCACCTGGTGGGGAGTCTGCCGACGCTGCGTCCGGCACCGGTGCGAGGCCGCCACTCTAGCTCCTTCAGGCCCCAACGTCCACCGGTTCTGCGAACTATGTGCCCTGCCCATTGCCACTTCAGCTTTGCAATTCGGTAGGCTGCGTCGGTGACTTTAGTTCTCCTGCGGATCTCCTCATTTCTTATTTGATCATATAGGAAAACCCCGAGCATAGCCCTCTCCATTGCCCGCTGAGTGACTCTGAACTTTCGTATAAGGCCCATAGTCAGCGACCACGTTTCGGAGCCGTACGTCATTACTGGCATCACGCACTGTTCGACGAGCTTTGTCTTCAGGCATTGAGGAATTATGCATGAAAAGATTTCCCGTAGTTTTCCGAACGCTACCCATCCCAATATAATATTTAACATTAGCTAATGCCCAGAAAGCTATGCCATTCCAAATTATATAAAGAAAACGCTGACCGCCTATTGTACGTTGACGGCACTATTGTTAACAGTTTAGGTAAGTGATGATACAGTCTAAGATGGGAGCGCGCAAATCTGGTAAGAGGCGATATATCACATATGATTTCTATACAGCATCGTACCTGTTGTTTGGCGAAACGTTTCTGCTGGTAGGGTGGTAGCTCCCACCAGTCCAGCCTCAGACTCTAAATTCACCCTACTGGCGATAGAACCCGGGGCCTCTACTAGCAAAGCGAGTACTCGCACCACTGCGCCAATGCGGCCGTCAAACATCTTTAAAGATGTGATCTATATTGATAAGACATGTCTTTACCTGTACGGTTTTTTGAAAGGAGTTTTAACGCTGTCGAAGCTTTCGTATTCCAATGTTCTATAAAACACAATTCCCGGTACAATCTGCAAATTTATGGGTTCTTAGGTGACCAATGCTTTTACACATTCGATTAAATGGTGGAAATTTATTACGTCGTGGTTCCATATTTCTGTCGCATCCGCAATGACCGCCCCTGAGGGTATAACCGTAAATTAATCGTGTCCGAGACCTTACCCTTTTCCTCTACATTTTACATTTATACGATTACAACATAGAAATGAGATGGTCGAATTAAATTGATGTTTTTATGCATTTAAAGAATTAACAGGGACTTTTTCGGCATAATTATTGAATTTTTATTTATTATTTTTATATAAAATATGCAACGTACATCTTTCTCTGCGTTAAAGCATCGATTTATCAGAGGGTTTCACAATAAGATTCAACTGTTTATTTAAGTAACAGGTGTCAGTGTAATATAACCATATATATATAAATGTTAGTGATTTAATTAATGCTTTTCTTGAGTTTGAGTACATGTAAATGTGTCTTTGTACCTGTATTTATTTAAGAAAATTGCTCTGTTGAATGTTTGTTGTTGTGTGAATGTTCACACACATAGTGTTTTTATATATTACTTATAATAATAGATAATACATTGCAACCATTTCGGTTATGATAATCACCCGCAATATGAAAAAAAGATAAGTCAAGAAAAGATAAAAGAATATAGTTTGTAATCGTGTACGCAAACATAGATTACCTTACTTTACTCTCACTGTAAGAATCTGATTTCTTACATAGAAGCGCAGGAATGTGTCTTTTAGATGAATTAATTTTACATGGGATAGCATCGTAACACCAGGCATTTCGTTTTTAGGAATAAATAACATGAAAATACAACACAATTTCTTTTTTTATCATTCATAGTATTTTACAATTAATAGTATTTAAAATACATTTATATGTAGGCAAAAATGTTTATCAGTCGTAGTATTTTAAGCGACTTGGCTACATAGATACATGCATAAAATTAAAACTAATAATTACTGAATTTCACTGCTTTTAATTTTACAAATATAGAGCGATTTCCTAAAGATATTTAATAGAGAACTACTGCCTAGTTATATATAGGGCATCATTAGGAATACTATAAATATATTAACTCAAGAAATAGAATATACGAGTTAGTAAAATAGAACCCACAAATCTGTTCAAGTTAGCAGGCTGCATACCATAGAGTTTCTCTGGTTATACGCAAGTAACCTTATGATAAAATCGGAATTGGACATATAATGTACAACATTTATAAATAACTACTAAAGCATTAAAATATCGGAAATCTTATCGAGTAAACAATACAGTACATTATTATCTCTAATCAATTCGTCACGGGATTTCCAAAACGACAAAAATCTCCTTTTGCATGGATAATTTTTTTCTTAAAACAACAATCATTTAAAATTGTGATTAAAGTATACATAACGTATTGTTCGTTTAATATGTGTAGATTGGATGCGCAGTAGGGTCGCAATTCAAATTCAGGAATCAGAGTTGGAAATTGAAGGTGACGTTAAAACTTTTTGATTGTGATGTCTATTTGAATCTTTTTAACGTATCGCCCTTGTTTGAAATGAATGTATTTTTCATATACTCATAATTTTTATTAGAGCTATGTATATAATATATAAAAGTTATAAAATATTTACTACTTATCTATCTGAAGTATTCACTATCTTAAGTAGTAAGTACGATAGTATGAGCAAGGTACTTTTTAGTTTTTTTAATTCTTACTGCTCAGACTTTAAGTAGTAAGTAAGAAAGATACTGCTCTGAAGCCATTAAACTCTATATACGTACTTATAACAAAAGCGCTGTATCATCACATGTGTGTTTATATATATATATTTGATCACGCCGACCGTGGCCGTATCATGAGAGGCTACCAAAGATCACCAGGGCCCATAGTGGTGAAGGTAGCCTCGATCACTGTGGACGGCGGGAGAAGAAATTATATGAGAGATTCCAGAGGGGTCGAAGAGATTTGAATGATTTTGCACCTACCTGGTCTCCCGGCACCGATCTCCTCAACGGCGACGAGCCCTGGCAAATGTATGATCTCGTGGGTGTGTTTTTGTATGTGTATATAATTGTGAGTGTAACCTGCCAAAGCGTCTCGAGGGCTGCTGCAGGTGACGTGGTCCTCTCCTCCATTCCAAAGACACAGGAACAACAGGAAATCCAACTGCGGCCTCCGCGTGGGCGGAAATAACCTAGCCGCGCTCTGCCCGCCGCACTTCGTCGTTTGGCTACGATAGGGCTTCGAAAAGCAACGTATAACCATCGGCATCAAACCAAAACCGCGTGAATTACCGCACTTTCCCGACAAATCAAGGCAAAAACCCACGAGGCCGGCTTCTTTCTCGCCTGTTCGAATCGCCTCGCGTTTAACAACTCGATATCGACTTCTTACGACTGCAGATTACCGATAATCTATAGACTATATTGCTCTTTGCTTATAGAGCAGCGTAGAGGTGCCCTCTCGCGCCCAGTGGCGCGAACAATATTTATATAAAGATTTTTTGGATGATGCATTCATATAAACGAAATTGTCTGGTAAATACTTTTTAATTCATTCACTCAAGATGAAATTCGTTTTTATGCTTGACCTTATTTCCTTTTTTAAAATATTAATTCATTAAAATTTATTTTGTCAAAAGTTGGTAAAAGGTTTAAAGGTTTCCTTTTGCATAATGAGTTTAAGAAGTTCGTAGAACATTTTTAACTAATACCGCGAATATATATTTAGAACTGTAACGTGGAAGAATGAAATTAATAGATACTCTAAACACCATAAACACTGAATTGTCTAGTACTTGTACCTCCATGAGAAGAAAAATTTAAATCGGAAATAGAATAGCTGTGTCAGCAATAGAGCGGATATTTGCAATTTCGAAAATGGCCATAGCGAATGAGGTTACTGGAACACGTTCTCACAGCGGATTTAATTAATGACACTGAAAATGTACAAGTTATTTATTTCAATCTGAAATAAATAAGAGATGGAAAACTACCACTGGGGATTCAAGTGAAAAATAATCAGTAAGTATTGCGTTGAAATCTTACTTGTAAACTGGATGAGTATCCTAAGTCAATAAGACATCTTTCACAGTGGGCCATTAGAATATTAGCTATACTCGAAAAATTCTGTTTTCATTAAACTGTTTTGTGTAAATTGGTTGAAATGTAAAGATAATTGGATGATAAGTTTTGGAACAATGAAATTTTTCTTCGAAAATGTTACCTGATCCCTTTGAGATGTAATAAAGTAATATACGTACAACAGTTCATCTTTGATATACCTACACAGTTCGCTGTGGCATATATCGTGAAGGATTACTCACTATATCCCTGTTATCTTTTAAAATGTTCACGTACAATGCCATAATTGGTAAATCATATCGATCCCTTTATATAATACAGTATTAATTCATATAAATTTAAGTACAAAATATGTTGGTTCGTGTTTATTTTCAAAATAACTGCATAATAAAATACATTAACATACTTAAAGTAATGTTTATATTACATTTCAATCTAATCAACATATTTGACCCATCAAGCTCATATGATCGACAGAAAAAAAACAAACAGGGGAGAATGGGGTTATCGGAGCCAGTGGGCAATGGGAGTCAATCTCATATCCATGAAACAGCGCTAGCGAGCGATGCGTAAATGACAACCCCATCACTACGCTGATCCTCCATTACCACCTGGAATGACTCGCGCCAATCAGTGGCAGTGGCCGCGTCACTAAGTTACGACGGTTTTTTGGTTTTGTGCTCCGCTGATGTAATTTTACGACAACGCAAATTAAAAGATAAGTGCTGACTATCTCGCTGTATGCAATTAAGACTTTTATAAAGACTTGGTTAGACTTACGAAAATGCGATGTGCAGATAATTTTTTTTAAGGTGATTGCGGGAAAAGAGAGTCAGGTGACTTTAGCAACTTTGCATGTGAAATACACCACTTTTATTTGTTTTTAGATGCAGAATTTAAATAAAGTGCTAGTCAATACAACCGTCTTCTGATTTACTTAATGATTCAGGTCCTTCAATAAGAAATGCTAATAAATTTATGGGGGATTCCATTTTCAAGTCTTCAAAAAAAGATAAAAAAAGGTTCTACCTCAAAAAAGACGTCATCTAGGACGTTTCATTATTTTTAGTCTTGAGACAGAAGCCTTACTAGCAAACTTGACGAAGAAATAGGCAAATATTTAAGATGGTTGCACTACTAATCAAGTGAGAGAAGTGAAAACAGGGAGATGAAGAAATATAGGAGTAAAGAAAATGATACAAGAAATGAACGAAATTTCTGTATCAGTGTTGGCACTGATGAATTATGTCAGGACGATGCGGATGACTACGCAGAAGATGATGAAAATAGAATCCTAGTACAAGTAACAATGATATTTAGTTCAGATACACCTGTTGTAGGCTGTGGCAAGGGTATATCTGCGGTGCGCGCTAGATTTTCTTTGACTCCGATTGCCCCCTGGGGTGGCCACCAATACCCGCACGTTGGTGCAACGATAGTCAAAGCTGTTCTTTTTATAACTATTATGTTATCCAAAGTTGATTGCTAAATGGACTGAAAATTATTTCTAATGATAGTTAATTAAATAAATTAGTTGCAATAAATTTTTCGTTTCTGATTAAAATTGTATTTAACTTTTCGCTTAAGTGACCCACATTACCTCCTTTTCCCCTACTACTATCTATGCGAAGCAGGCAGGGTTGGCCAGTATAGTACAAAATAAAACTTTTAATAAAAATAAAGTAATTCCAAAAATGTCTTTTTATACTCTGTATCCAAATATCAATGTCCTGTCCGTAATCATAAGGATTGTTATCTAGAGTTAAATATACCTTGTTTGGACAGTACCGGGTCTGAAGTCATTAACCGGCTAAAGTTACTTTCATATACCCTTGGAAAGGTTGTGATACGAGTATCTACCCTCGCCAACAAAATACGTTAAGCTTTTGTTAAATTATATTATAATAAAAAAAACCCTTGAAGTGTTTGGACTACATTTATCCTGATACCTATGAAATGAGAAATTATTTAGCTCTGCTAATCTTTATAACAGCGGAACCAATTACGCCGAAATTCTCCTACTAGCTACTAGCTGACCCGCGACTTCGTCTGCGTAGAATGTTTTTTGTGTACGATTTTCATTAATTTAGGGGAATTGTTTAACAAATAAAAAACATGCGTATAACATCCCCACAACATCCCTTGCGGGGCAATTTCGTAAAATCCGTCCTTAGCTGACCTCTACTCGCCAAAAAAAGTGCTACCAAATTTCAACGCCTTAGTTCCAGAGATATCGTGATGAGTCAATAGATACCTGGTTATCTCTTATAGCTATATACGAGATTCGGCATTTTTTTTATTATCTCATTATAAGAAATATAATAAATATTTATTTTAAAGATGCAAACACAAACTCTCAAGAGTTTGTGTTTGCAACCATAAGTGATATTTTAAGGAATAACATAATATGTTTTACTTTAATATCAAGTAAAACCAGATCTGTAAAAAGTAATGTACCGTTAGGTTTAACAGATAATTTAGAAATTGATTTCTAAAAAAAATTAAAAGCAACACTCTTGTTAGTCAATCTTATCAAAGTTACTCCAATCAAGCCATGTTCATCCACCTTTTTACGCATCACTTGGGATTCGCGTCTTGTTTTACAAGTGCAAAAACCGGATACATCGACCTCGTTTTCGTATCACAATTGCTCTTCTGCTTCCCTCGAAGTATTTTTTTTAGATTTCTTTTTCATATCTGAAGTTTATGATAATACATTTAAGTTAAAAGAAAGAAGTAGTCGAGCACATATTTCAGCTAAACATAAGTAATTTAGCCATTAGATACTTGTAAAAGCATTGGAACTTCCAATGTGTTGCCGGTTATAAGAGTTATGATGCTTTGCCGATCCTTCCCAATCTCAACAAGTTGGGCTTCCTGTTACTTCACTAGCGATTTACGTTTTCCTTTTTGAAGTAACACACATAAAACTTGTGTTATCTCTAAAATAATGTTTTTTTTATTTGTTCTGCGGAGTCTTCTCAAAAATTTTTCAATTTTGAATATATGTTAATAAGTTGTATCAGTAAGTTTGTCACTATTACTGCAAAAATACTTGTAGTGGAGGTCTCTGATCCCTGCAGAGGTATTGTAAAAGCCCCATCAATAAAATTTCTTTCAATGTTTTTAAACTTTCCCAATTTGCATAAAACTGCTACCACATTACTATTAAATATTGTACCTGATTTTTGTTTTCTTTCTATACTTATTAAATCGTCTTTAGCTAAAATAAGATAGAATTATACTTTATACACAACTAATACTTTTAGGAAAAGAACTTATTATTTGTGACTTTTGCACCCAAACATTACATTTACAAACAGTTTATTTATAAAAATAGCTCTAGGTCACGGGTTGACGACCTTTCTTTAATAGAAGGGATGTAAATACTTCTATAGAATGAATACAGGCCCTGTTTGGATGACGAGTTATAGAAATCGGGAATTTATAGAGCTTTTTCGAGAAAGATTATGCCAAGGTAAGTCATTATATGAGAGCCTAGTTCCATTCACATGTTAGTTCTTGTTAAAACAATGGCACTCTCGAATCCTTTTTTCCTCTAAACTATCTTAATACAAAATTTGGTAAAATATTACGGTTTTAAATTTGTCATTGTTATGGTTTTTGAATAAAAGTATCATGAAGAACCTGGAATATATCGGGAGCAATTCTGAGATCGTGGTGCCTCAGCTGTAGAACGTTAATAGGTTGTTACTTAACTTACTTGTCTTGGTGAAATAAACCAATTGAAAATGTTAACATTAGATCATTTTAATTAACACCCAAATTTCAAAGACGTATAGCTATATAATTTTAACATTATACAACAAATTCTTGTATTTAAAATCAAACCATTACTTATCAAAAAAGCAATATTTCACAGTTTAATAGTTGCAATTAGATATCGTAGAATAATTTAATAATCATTTTTTTAGTATCATCAAGATTAAAAATTGAATATTTAAGATCATTATTAACATTTAAGCAAATTGTAACTTATTTTCAAATGAAAAATTAAGTATCAACATTACTTTTAAACATATTTTTACAATGATTTTCTTAATATATATGTATAAAATCAAAGGAAAAGCGAAGATATAGTGATTCCCTGAAATAATTTAGAATTTTTTTCTGATGATTGATTCCGCATAATGTTAATTCATATATTTGAAAAAGTTAAACATTATGTCAAATTTTTAATTTAAGAAAATCAAGTGTTGGTAAAAAGTCAAGACAAAGGCTTTTTTTCCTTTTCTAATGTTTATCAATAGCAAAGACATTATAAACTCCACAGTTTATACATATATATTGAAAGTTGAAGCCACAATTCTGAAACTTTTATATACCTCATAAAACAATTCTATCCCCCAGTCAAGACTTAAAAATTTTGGTTTCCCCTCACCTGGTAATACATGGTGATAAGATCATATACATGTAAACGCTAGAAACGCAGGTCTTCCGCTACATTATTCCACGATATAATGTAAAATACTAACGCGCTTACCTGGAAAGAGATAATTTAACTTAAGTCAAAAAATTAAGCAAAATCAAGTGAACGTCTAAGTAAACATACATTGTATTGTTGGAAGATCTGAAATGTTGTTTTTATAGGAAAACTGTAATTTTTAACTAGAGTAGTAGATAATCTTATGCATTTGTTTGTATATATAACGTTATGAATTTTAGTGGTATGCTCTTTGGTGGTCGTAAGTTGATTTGAAAGGTCATTAGCTAAAGGAGCGATTGCGCTTATAAACAAGGCAGCAGCGTCCGCTTCGTACGTAGCGGTAGGCTCGTAGAGCGGCCGAGTGGCGAGGCGTGGGTTCTTTGTGCGGAGTGGGCTCGTTTCCGCGGCGAGGCCTCGGCGCTGGGCGGGCGGAACGCAAGAATGCGGCGTGCGTGCGGGTGGCGGTGCGGCAGGGTGAGCGGGGCGCAGCGCGGCGGGGCTGGGGGATGCGTCGTGGTGCGGGGCAGGCGCGGGTTAGCGCGTGCCGCAGTAGCGTGGAGGCGCCGCGGCCGATCGCCCGCCACTTCACCCAGCCGGCTACCGCGCCTGGTGAGCGCGGTCGCGAACGGCGCACGGCCCCCACGCGTCTCTCATACCCGCGCGGCCACTTCTCTGGTCATTCCCGTTCGCCCAGTGCCAAACCGCCAGGTTCATGAGTTTAGTGCAACTTTTTGGAGTTTCACGGACAAAGCGCGGGTCTCTAGCCGAGTGCCGGCTATCATTGTTGCGCCTCCCGCCTCCCGGTTATTGTTACGAAACTGTCTTATAGTACCGCTTACTTGCGCTACGATTGTTTCTGCAATGCGAATTGTCAAAAAGCATCTGATGTTATCCCCGAACCATCTAAAAAGAACGCCCTCGAACTGATCCTATCCGATTTCTAATTTCCTTGCAGTATGACTTTGTTTTCGCATTTCCTCACTCGCAAAAACTTCCGCTGAACGTCTCTGTTCTTAACATGCAATAGCTGTCATACCTTTAATAAACGAGTTTCGAGCAATTTGTTATATTAAATTTAGTCTGCGGTAGCATTTGAAATGCCGCCAAGATATCGGTAGAAAGCACCATCTAGTCGCCGATTAATGTCACCAAATGCGCCATTAAAGTAAACATAGTCTCTATTATTTTTAACCTAGTTTTTATATTTTACGTTGTCCTTATAACAGGAATATATTTTTACTTGAAACGACGTGTAAAACTTGGACATTGACTGTCTATTTACATAGCCCTTCCGGGATCTTTATCATAACATGTTAAATGACAACTCAAGGGATTTGAAATGATTCCAAATAAAATTTTGTATATTCAGATGAACAAAGTTTATGTAATACTCGTAAAGCGTTATAAATTATTAATATACTACGGCAAATATCATGACATAAATTTGGCTTGGCGATCTCGTATACATATATATTCGTACTATGAAGTTATTAAAATTTACGAATCACAAACAAAATAAAATCATGAATTCTTTAAATTGAAACAAACGCGTTATAATGATGTAACCCCTAAATAGTTTAAAATTAAAGTAAACAGTTTTTAATAGATCTTTGTTTTTAATATTGATAAAAAATTGGCATTTTTGGTACAAAATTAATAATAAAGTATTATTCTAATATAAGCATGTTATAAGAGAAAGCATAAGAATGCTGAGATTTTTGAGAAAGATGTAGAAATGTCGTGGAAAAATATTTGGAAGGATACATAAGATGAGCACTTATGTTAATGAGAATTGAATACAGAGTATTGAAGCAAATAGTGTTACTTATTCAGCGTTTTTTTATAAGAGACTTCTAATTAAAAAGGTTGCATCCATTCTCTAAATTTCTCAAACTCATTCTTTTACGTAAATATAATGGTTTAAGTTTTTCGAAAAAGATTTTAGATTTCGAGAAAACAATTTAGGGAAAAATGTAGATTACTTAAGCGAAAACTCAAATAAAATTTGAATCATAAACGAAATATTTATTGCAACAGCCTTTAAACATATTTTACTTAATTAACTATCATTATAAATAATTTTCAGTCCACTTGGCAATCAGATAATATAAAAGTTTAAAAAAAACAGCTTTGACTCTCATTGCACTGACGTGCGGGTAATGGCGGTGACCCCAGGGGGCAACCGGAGTCAAAGAAAATCTAGCAAGTATCGCAAATATAACCTTGCCACAGCCTACATAAGGTGTATCTGAACCAAATCTCATTGTTACTTGTACTAGGCATCTATTTCCAGCATCGTCAGTGCCAACATCCGATACAGAAATTTCGTTGGTTTCTTGAAGTATTTCGCGCTTTACTTTTTCAAGGCGTTTCTTCTATTTTGTAGTCTTTTTTTTTGACATTTTCCCTTCCATCAGTTTTATATTCTTTACCCTATTTTTTTACCTTCTTATTTTCACTTTTCTCAATTGTGTAGTGTAGCCATACAAAATATTTGCCTATTTCTTCGTCAAGTTTGTCTAGTACGGCTTCTATCTCAAGACCAAAGATAGTGAATCGTCCCAGATGAGGTCTTTTCTGGGGTAGAACCTTTTTCATCCTCTTTTGAAGACTTAAAACTGGAATCTCCATAAGCTTATAAACATTTCTTATAAAATGACCTGCATCAATAAGCTTTATAGCTTTTTCCGTGCTATCAGATGACCCGGAACCGTTTGTTATTCTGACTCGTACTTTCGGCATCTAAAAAAATGACGTATTTTAATACACAAAGTTGCGAAAGTCTAACCTGACTCTCATTCCCCGCTATCACCCAAGTAAGAAAAATAGTAAATTAAAAAAAATCTTTAAAACATTGATTATATAAATTAAGACTAATAAAGTACAATAAACCTTAGTGAGTATTCAAAAAATCTCAATGTAACTTTCTACTTTATGATCCTGATTAACTACCACAGATATTTAGAAAATACCAAATAAATATAGCATAAAACCTTACAGAGACAATCATTTGGAATTTTTGAGCAAATAAATAAACCTCTCATTTTTCTTCATTGTTTAATTTACTCACCAAATAAAAGTAAGTGTTTTTTACTGTATTGATGTTTATATCAGAAAGTTTTAGCACTTTAAAAACTACTCAGGCGGGCTTAACAAGAATTTGTGTTAAATCTCTTTTCTCTTTGTTAATTACTTAGTAGGTACACTCTATCATACTCTTTTAAAATAGAGCCTGCAACCACCAAATTCCTGACCAAGCTTTTTACACCTCCCGTCTTCTCTTAAATATATACTATTATATTAAACATTTGTTTAGTTAGATAAAAAGTAATCCTCATTTTGTATATAGGTTCGCCCTTTTGTTAATTATACGTTATTTATTTTCACCAATTATATATGTACTATGTATGCAATGGTGGCAGGAATATCAATTTTAAAGCTAAACTCATTTTTATAGAAACACTTATTCAGTGATAATGTGTTATCGTATACGTAAAATTAAAACTACGATTATTGATTAAAAATCGAGTGCCGTTTTTAATTAAAATAAGAGAATATCAAATATTTATACTTAATTTATAACGTGATGAAGCTATAAAGAGATAATTAATGATGGCAGTATTGAAAACCAAACAAAGTCGGAAAGTCTCCAGTATGCTTTTCATTAATATTTCTCTACTTAATTTGAAATATAAATTTCATAGCAAAGGGGTTCTACATTTTCATTCATTTAAAGACAATGAAGATATATTTAAAAAAGTATGCGTGTACTTATTTACTCGCGTTAGAAGTTATACTTCTTTGGTGTAACAAGATAAAAATCTTTTCAAACAGTAATATGCATAAACTTTTAAATTATCAGTCATTATCAATGGATAGCACAACTTTTAGCGCGATTATTTAATGTCTTATTGTAATACACAGTTGGTTATATAAAAAAAATGCTAAATTATATATAAGCAACAGTTAGTATCTTCGAAATCTTAACCAAAATACCACGGTGTAGTTTTTGTTGCTTGTCAAAACAAATAAAATGTTGACTATAGCTAATTTCAGGGTTTCGGTTTATTGTGCGCGCGCATCATAAAAATTTACTCTCATAATTTTTCCCTAAAGCGTCAAAAGAAGTAGAACTACAAAAATGTATAATAACTATTCATATGGGAAGTATCTTTATCTTTTGTGTTTTTAATCTGTGTATTGTACATTTGCAATAAATTTTTAAACCAGTTAAACATTCTTATAAAATTTCGATGACAACTTATAATATATTTTACAAATCCATATCGATAGCAGTCTATGTAAACACTATGTTATTTCCTTTTGTTATAAGCTTATAGTCCATATAACTATTAGAATATTACCGGAGGCAATTATAATGTAATTGGCGAAGATTATGTGAAAACCCGAAGGTTTGACAGAGTAATTTAAATATTACTCTAAGAGCTGAATCTGTGTACCTCCAAGGCCGTAAATTCATCCCTTAACTTTTTTCCGTGAAATAGTAGGTGTTTGCTTGATATGATTTGATATCAACGTTAGCTGGTTTTTACGGCTTCTCTGTGTAGGTAAGACATTAATATAGACTCGATAGAAACACGTATTTATTGTCGGTAGAATAGGGTGACTAAATGCTCCGTCGAAAAAGCTACTGAGAGCATTTTAAAATAAATAGTGATTGTTGGAAATTATATGTCCCTATGGACGTCTAAATTGCGCACGAACAAAGGTCATCCTTCGCCCGTGCTTATAAATTTATTCTGCAAGTCTGGGTGGGAGTAGTTTTCTTTAATTTTTGTGTATAGGATATCGTGGTTACTTAATACGAGGAAACTTAAACACAAACAAAGGCAAAACGGTTGCTATCTTTGGAATTAGTGGTATATGCGTGTATCTTTTATATTTGCCGTTAATAGTTATGGCGTCGATCAAAATCGGCGATAGTTTTTGAACAGCAAGTCTTGTTCCGTGGGTCAAATTTTGAACAAATATCAACAGAATTTTATAATTATTTGGAACCTACTTAAAACGTTAAGTTATGTGGTGGCTTTCCAGATGGTTCCAAATAATTATAAAATCTCTCATACCTAGTTGACAGCTTGTTCCCTATCTTTAACTATTAAAATCGATTTGTACTTGGCAAGTACATTTGGAAGCTTTAAATTTTAAAATGAGGAAATTTTTTTGCATCGAAATTCGAATGGACCGAAGGTATTTAACGCAATATACTATCTTTTATATTACTGAGTTTCTATTAAAACCGGTTTATCCCTATGACGGACATAAATTGATATATTACTAAAAACGGCCCTAATATATCTTCAAAACTTTAAAATTAATGGCAAAGCGATACACAACAATACAATCCAAGACAAAAGCTTCGTGTTTGAAGACGTTTTTTTTTTAATAAATGTATGCGTACGTATTTGTTTCTGTCCGTCTGTTTGTCAAAGTATAGGCTTAAAATTAACTTCATAGATATTTTAAATTAATGGCTCCAGTTTTGTTTTAATATACTGCGTCTGCGCAATTCATTCATAGGGAAAAGGGATGTGGCATAATGACAGATAGTAACTCTTGAGTATAAGACGTTTTAGGATCTTAAGTCTTAAGGTCTTTTTTAATCTGCAGTATATTAGGGACTTTTGTCCTCAGGACAGTGCAGATTGGTGTTGCCCCTTTTTTTATCAAATAGGCATATTTGTTGCAGACCAGAAATAATTTAGTATACTTCCTGCCTAACTTAGCATGTTAAACCAGGGTATAAGTGATATACCGATTGAAGTGCCAAGAGGTTCTAGCCAATGCACAAATAAAGGATATTGCTTTCTATGAGTTTTCAAAAAGTAAGTAAGTATGTACAATAATCGGAATTTATTAATGATGTTTTAAATTTTAATTTAATCCTTTGAAAGGGTAAGTCCTGTTAAATTCTTGATAACTTTTTACTGTTTGCACGTTTTATAATATCATACACATATTATGGGGCACGTGACCCTAAATTAACTCGGTCAAATTACGTAAACATAAAAACGTAACTGTAGTAAACAATAAAATGACTCGTACATTTACGAATGAACCTAAAAGATAAAAACCATTGTATTTTATATTTAACCTTTTTTGATAACTTTCCATATGAATCTTTAAACTTAGTGCAAATGAAACGTATAAGGACTTAGTACTTTACCTATATCGAGAATGTTATAAATTTATAATCAGTGATAGGTTACATAAGGTAAAAATAATTAAATGCATAAGAAAGTTTTTAGGATACATCTATCAAAAAATCGTGTATTTTAATTTTTGTCTGTCTATCTAGTGAGACAACCTCTGATAGAGCTGGATTAATTTTGACGGGACTTTCACTGGCAGATAGTTAACGGGTAACACCACGGTGACAAATAAATTCATAGTAACAAAAGATTTAGTTTCTGTTTAAAGACAATCCTGTTGTGCTGTCTTACAAAAACTCATTCTGTATATTTAAAACCATATAGAAAAATATTGATATGAACAATCGCTACATTTTTTATTCTATTTTTATTGTTAGATATAAATTAATATATAGATAAAGATTTGTTAGGTAAAGCCTTCTAATTATAACACACATACTTTGTTACGCAAGCTGGATAGGAGGGTAACCTATATAAATCTATTGATCTAACATTACGTTTTTAGATTTAAGAAAATATTCAAGAAAAAAAATTGAAAATATTATATCTATATGATTATTATCCCGAAAATGGACTCACTGAAATTATATAAAGCATAAGATCTAGTTATGCTCTCTTTAACTAAATTACTGCAATATCTTTACTATAATTATGAACCATAAAAAGCAATAAATATAAAAAAACTATGTTGGGGAATATTTATAAATGTTTATTCAATACAATTTAGTTTGCAGTCATGCAAGACATGATTAAAACAATTTTGTCAGACCATATTGTAATTCCGTAGTTAGAATACAAAACCGTTTCAATAAAGTTTGCGTGGATAATAGTAGTTATCATTAATTTCACGACTTTGACTTGTGTTGCAATTTACTGTACTTGCGAAGCTGTCATTAATTTGTTTAGGGTTATGCACTAACGTTAATATTTTTGAGCAGGGGTTGACAACCAACGGCCTACGGGACACTCGTAGTTTGCATTTCACTGCGGTACGGCCCGCATGCTTAGAAATGAAAGTTACGCTAAATATGGTTCTCAATGAATAATAGTTTTGTCAAAAGAAGTGTTTATTAGATGAATTGTGGCTTGTGTTGACACAATCCTCGTAACATTTATGGCCTTTCTATAAGAAAATGTTGTCGACCCCTCATATCAATGAGTAACCGGCCACCATTGTGTTGATTCCATATATATAAAGCGACTTACCACTGCTTCATTCATCATGTAATCTCCAATCGATCTATAGATCGATTGGAGATTGCACTTATAAGTGCGATTGGCTTGAAGTTAGATATATCCCATGGGGTTAAGATAAATAAGCGAAAATAATAATTAACGAGCGTTGATATTTTGACCATTAAGGTTTTATGAATTGGAAACTTCATTATCTTAAGAATTTTCTTGGTAGGGAAAAATCTTATGGGTTCGTGTCACCGCAACCGGCATGCTAAAATGACGTATTATGCAACATCAGTGCTATATTGGTAGTGATTGAATGCAAATATTTATTTAATACTAAAATATAATAGATGGGAAAAAGGACCCTTCGTATTTGTTTTAAACACCTTGAAGTTTAATTAAAAATGGAGGCACTGATAAGTCTTTCTTACATTGTTTTTTGTATCTGGTTGTTATTTCCGAAAAATGGAATAGCTTTGAATGATTTAAAATATTTTGTTTTGCATTTAAGTGTACACAGATGAAGTTGCGCGGGTCAGCTAGTATTTTCAGCATAACATGGCACTCCTGTAATGGCTGCCGAAATAATAGTATTAGCCACTAATGGAGAATTCTGCTTGTGTTCTAATGCTGTAGCCTTGTTACAGTCATAGGAGAGAAGGTTTTTGAATAAGAATAGTCAAGCACATAAGTTCTTTTTTGTAAAGAGAAATTTGTTATAGTTATATACCTGGCCAGGATTCGAATTCGCAACATCTCTAAACGAGAATCGACACCTCGCACCACTATGGCTTTAATAATTTAAATCGATTGTGGAGTACCTTTCGTTTAATTTATTAACAGTATCATTAACAAACATTGCAAGAGTAATCTTCGATATTTCTGATATTGAATATTCATTCATACATTTGAAAATTAGTCAAAACGTTGTAATTGACAAGGTTGAAATATGATAAAATTCTTTATACATTATATGGAAAATTTTAAATAAACGTACAGGTTTTCATCTTTCTCACACCAACAAACCTTTAGAATAATAATCTCTCTTTGATATATGAGTATTTTCTGCACATTCGATTTTGGTATGTTACAGTTCTTTGCCCAATAAACAAACGAATTACTTTGTATTTTCACATATAAAGGAGTTCATAATAAAAACAAAACTGTGTAACGTATATAAATATGGTGCCGAGAATATGTACCTGAAGAAAGTCTAGAAAGTGTCGTACCGGAACAAATGGCAGACAGTCATTTATGTAATGTAAAAGGTTTACCCGCTAAAAATAGCTAGGGCGTGGCATTTCCCCAGAAAAATTAAAGTCACTAATTAGAGTCTTAACACAAAAGCACGAAAAATATAGATTAAAATCGTAGTATAAATAAATTTGCTTACGTAATAAAAATTAACTTGTATTGTACAACATTTTCTTTAAATATTTTACACTCTATACTTTATATATATGTCTGCCTCATTGGTCTAGTGGTTAGCATGTTCGACTACAGACATGAGGTCCTGGGTTCGAGTCCCGGGTCGGGCCAATTCAAAAATCAATATTGAGTTTTCTATTAAGATTTTCTCAATATTTGCCCGAAGTTGGGAAGTTGGCGGTGTGATCCACCCCCGTGCCTCGGAGAGCACGTTAAGCCGTCGGTCCTGCGCCTGATCTCTCTCCGGTCGTGTCGGATTCTCCCGTCACATCGGACTATGAGAGTGAAGGAATAGAGAGTGCACTTGTGTACTATGCCTGACAATCCTCATTGGAGCAGCGTGGTGGGTCTATGCTCTAAAAACCCTTGCTCCTCGGAGTGAGGAGGCCTGTGCCCAGCATTGGGACGTTAATGGGCTGCTACTTACTTACTTACTTTATATATGTAAACATTTTCGTTATTCACCTTCTGTATTTTATTTATCGGTTATGCTTGTAGTATATTTTTTTGTAAATGTTAAAACACAGCAAAGTAAATGGTATTTTTTTAAATGTACGTCATAGATTATCTGTTTACTGTTGATAACCTAAAAAATTAAATTAAAAAGGGACGCAGGTTTTGCTGTACGTTTGACGTACAGTTTTCATTTAGTTATAAAAAACCTTAGTAAAAATTCTGTAGTTCACAAAATTCTGTAATTGTGGGCTTGACTAGGTATAATATCGTCGTCGTCGTCGTCGCTTCAACCGATGAACGCCCACTGCTCGACTTGGGTCTCACGAAATGATGCCCACAAGGCCCGTTCTTGCGCCGCCTGGCTCCAGCGGCTACCGGCGACCCTCCTTATTTATCGTAGGCATAATACACTCGCATATTTTCACTTTAAAGTATCACATACCACTACTATTCTTAGAATATAATACAATAGTTTTTTCATCTTAACTGTTTAATACTATATAGGATTAATTGAAATAAACCTATCTTTTGCCAGTAATGTTTAAATATATAATAGTTTAATTCCGAGCATTAAGCTAAGAATATTTATTCGTATTAACGTGCCAAGAACCAGTGTAACAGCTCAAGTTTAAATAAGTTGCTTTTACTTTAGAATATTAATAGGGCGTTTACGACATTACGGAGTTTCCTAACGACCCTTGGAGTTATCGTAAAAACTCACAATTCGCAATTTACCATAAAGTGTATGAAAAGAAATTCAGGGGATATTCAATTTAATCCAATCGCTCCCTATTATCTGCTTCTTTCACGATTTCGGTTTAAAGCTAACTTTGAAACGTATTCCTACTGCGCAGCCATTTATATGTCTACAAATTTAATGAGTGTTAATTGAATCTCATTATTTCAGCTGTGTTTAATAACAGCTCAAAGATTAAAAAGGGACTTATGAAATAATTCAATTTTAAGTTAATTTAATATAACGTATTGGGTAAAAGAATGTTTTTAAATGCTTGTTGAAATCTTATTTAATACTAACACCAGAATGATGTATGCGTTTAGCTAGTAAGATTAACGATATAGAAATAAAACAGCCGACAAATCAAAGTTTAACAAATTACGGCAGATTTCTCTCACCAGTTGAAAGGGTTAGTAAATCAAAGCAATTACGGGTGCCCTGAATACCGTAAAAGACAATGAAACAACGAAAGAAATATCCGTAAACAGATACCACAAATGGACTTTAAAATTGTCGCGACCAAAGGGAAATCTTAATAATTTCCACTATCTGCACGTTTTTTGAAGTTTCAGTCTATACGACATTCGGAAATTCCGCAAGTCTCGCAGGTGCGGTGGGGTACGGTTAGTTGGCTATCACCCTCGCTTCGGTACTCTTGTCTGCAGCGTCACCTTCCCATTTATTATTCAACCCCCAAGTACCGTGATAATACTGCGACAGTGGTTTAGTATCTTGGGAATATGTTTTTTATTCTTTATATGAACAAATGATATTGCATGGATCGAATTAAATCGGGCGAATACTTATATCACTTGACATTAATTTTATGTCTTTGATATCAATAAATCTCCATATATCATATCACTGCATATAGTCAAGGGCACTTTTTGAAGGAGACTTTTGTTACCTTGTAATATTTATTACAAATGATTTTTATATGACGTGGGAAACACATTCAATGTACATTCTCATCTTTATCTCGAAACTTCGAGATCAACATATCTAATATATAAAATTCTTGTGTCACAGTTTTAGTGTTTCTAGTCGTCCGAAACGGCTTAACTGATTTTAATAAAATTTTATATGTATATTCAGTAGATTTGAGAATTGGTACATAACTAAGTATTAACGTTGGCTCACCGCATTTTTTTTATGTTTTGGACATGCTGTGCAATTAAAAAATACATACAACCCTAAAAAGAAGGAGGACTTATCACTAGTTGGCGATATCTTCCACACAAATCTTAGGGAAAATAAACCAAGAGCAAAGCAGAGAGCTTACGTGTCTCACAATATATATATATATATATATATATATATATATATATATATGTGTCGGAGAATAAGAGAGAACGGAGAAACATAAAACACAGGGGCGTAGGGTTCTCCGCCGACATCGTTATTAATTAGATCCATTATTTAATTTCTTATTCTGTGGGCGTTCATGGGTATTGTTGGTGCAATCAAACACTGTATTAATTAACTCGGTTTATAATGTTCAATCACTTAATGTTCCCGATATCAATTTACACAAACTCATTAACACTAATAGCTAGGAACGCGACAGTTTCAACAGTTGACTGTTCCGATCGAGCGCTACTCGACAACTGTCGAGTGACTCCCGCCGGACTGCCACCATTGACTCTGTCGACGCCGATAGATGGCGCCAGCGTTCCACAGATATCTGCCCTCCGACACGGCCATCCTGACCTGCACACGTCCCAGTGTGCTGGCTAATCTGAAACTAAACCTCCACGAGAATATCTTGTTCCGATCGGCCAATCCTGACCACACCTTCAACAAAAATCATTAAACTAATAGCTAGAGCTAAGCATTTTGTTATTGAACGTGAATCCTTATATCCTCCACGCTACTTACAAATTTAATTCCTAATTTTGGTAACAATATCTAAACCTACCACCTCACTTGTTAATGACGCATTTCGTTATAGAACCTGAACCTTCACAGCCTGCACCCGCACTACATACAAAATTAATTTCTATGGTTACAAAATCTAAACATACCGCCTCATCTTTCAATGGCCACCTCGCCTTTTAATGGCCACCTCGCCCTTTAATGGCCACCTCGCCTTATAATGGCCACCTCGCCATTCAATAGCTAACTCGCCATTCAACCACCACCTCCCCATTGCTTTGTCAAAACGTGATTTATCATAAGCCGCACGCTCCATAATATTCACGGATGCAATTCAAAAATCTCATCACTATCGTCTACCTCAATCTTTACTTCACTATACATTATTGACAAAGTTCTCGCGACTTTACCTATCAAAAGCTCTAAAGAGAAATCTTTCAACACTCAGATTATCGTACAATTTATAGCCAATTGAACTTCTTCTAAAGCATCTTGTCAACATTTTCTATCGCTAGTCTTTAGCACGGTAAGAATTTTATGAGAAACATAACGCGCTCTACTTGCCCATTAGCATGAGATGGAGCTGTCGCTATGAGATTCATATTGATATTCTTACGTGCTCAAAAACACCAAACTTTTTAATCGTCGTACTATATGCCTGATTAGCAATTATTCGGGTAAGGGCACTAAAAAGCGCCAAAAATCACCGTGTTTATACCAACTACTTTAGGAATCAATGTTTATCGTGAGGAAAATCGCCATTTAAAACAATCACTATTGACCTCTTATCGTTCCTTCCACTAAGTTTACCCGTCGCGTTTATATGCACTGAATGGCACAAGCCACCTTAGATAAAGGATGCAATTCGAATAGAACCTTTACAGAATGAGTCTTCGCAACTTTAAAAGTAACGCAGCTATCCAAATAATTTCTAAAGTATTGTGACACATCCAGGAATCAGTAAAAACCTAATAGCCTTTCGGTTATTTTCGTGCTTAGTCCATATGATACGCAATTACTTATTAGTCCGAACTCAACATCCATTTTTAATTTACAGCTATGTACACAACAGCTTAACAACGATCTAGCCTCTATTAAAGAATGGTCTAACGGGCTCATACTGAATTCACAAAAATGCACTTATTTATTTCTAGGAACAACAAAACAAGTTAACACAGTTCTACTAAATAAACAATCTATTATCGTTGGGGCCGTTAAATCAAGATTCCCAAACGGTTCGTAATCTGGGTCTTTTATTTGTCAGTGGTCTACGGTTTCAAGAACATGTTCAGCAAAAAGTAACTAAGTGCTATGCCGCTCTTAAAACATTACATAAGTTCAGGCCTTTTTTTTTTTAAACCTTGTAGTAAGAAAAATACTGGTCATTACATTTCTCACCATATTCCACCACCAATTAGGATGTCCAAGTCTGTCAGTTCAACCAATGGCTTTTACAAACCCCGAAATCCGAAACGAATTGGAAACTACTTAAACCATAATTTTTTCATTCCAATTATTATTCTGTAAATTTATTTAATTTTGTTTTTGTTACAATTATTTTTTTTGAAGGCACCAAGAAAATAAAACTACGAAAATCATTTACTACTGACCATTGTAGAGTACGTGGTAATCATGGCAAGATTGAAAGCAGGTTAGCATTTCGAGCTGTTATTAATTTGGTTTTTTTTTTTTTTTTTTTTTTTAAGATATAGAATGCGACCTATATTTTTTCCATGATTGATAACCATGCGTTTGGCTGCTATCACACCTGATGTTAAGTGTAGATACAGCCTAAGGTGGACCGCGCTTGCCTAAGAGGCGCCTATTCACTCTGACTTTGAAAATACCTGGATCGTAAGAGTCTGGGAAAACGGAAGCCGGCAAGGCTTTTCACTTCTTAGTGGTGCGGACTTGCGGGATGTCCACCATGTACGGATGCCAATTGTTTCTGTGTCTCGATGTATGTACGTCCTAGCGGCAGTATCAACTAACTAACATCCTGCAAGTCTTTTATAACTTTAGAAATTACTACATCGCGTTGCTGTACAGCTTGGAACCAGTTGGTACTTTCATTTGTCTGTCATGTCAATGCATTTTAACAGTGCACGTGACTCTACTGAACTTTGATCTGACGTTAGGGGGGTTTCGTTAAAAGAAATCAACGTGCCACATAAGTTCACCTCATTTGTACTTGACATTAAAACCTAATGACTTAAGAAAAGAGAGTTACAGTCTCAGAGGGCGGTAAAGACAAAAGATGCTCTAGTCTCCTGATATTTAATTAAATCTGACAAGATTCTACCTCGAAACCCAAGACCACCTCGAACCCCAAGAACTCTACCTTCATTATGAGCATTTCTCCATGTTCAAAGAGGAACCGAATTTAGTGAGGGCTTCCAGTACAGCATTAAATAGATCTAGGCCCGACTACATCGGAAGAATGAATCTAAATTTTATCAACATACACTATTACATAGTCATGAGGGAGACCATCTACCGCGTTCGTAATAGTTACTTTGAAACACTGAAATTGTACACCACAAACCAAATGTCATCGTCAGAAATTCGTGTTGACTTTCGTTTTTTTTTTTATGAAAGCAGTACTTTCTATGAACTCTTCACTAACGCGAGAAATGGGAAGAGAATTAAATAAAATGTCTTAGCACAATCTAGCTTAGTAAAGTAGTCGGCTCTATGACGCTGATAAGTATATCCAGTGATCAACGGAAGTGGGTAACGGTCGGGGTTACTGTTAAATGAATAGTCAAAACAAATGTGGTCTGAAAACAGTCATGCTTCTACACAAGTAAAGTAGGGCTAGCAAATTGAGAGAAGCGATGGTTGACAATATTCGCTCCTAAAAGGTCTTTTACGTGATCGTTAATAACGCTAAGTTCGCCTATCGACAACAACTTCTATTTTGTTTTTAACTTCTTAATTTTACTATTTTAATAAGTTCTTTAAAGAAACTGAATTATTTACAACACTATAAATTCATTTTAGTCATTTCTGCGGTCATTTATCCTTTTGATTAGAATAAGTCAAGTGGGTGCTGTCGGTTGTGGTCATAATTTGTTATCTGCTAGAACTGTTTCGAATACGCTCGACGAATACTTAAACATTGTCCCAACATCGCCTATCATATTATGAAAATCATTCGCAAAGCTAGCATCTCCCGCCTCAATGACACCTACAAGGTCTATTCTTTACGTAAACTGGTTTTGGAGGTATATGGTGTGCCTCCAGGAGGGACAGCAGAAGTAGTTGGATTATTAGCCATTAGATATGGTCTTCTCTGTACGCTACGATTCGGATCTATCAACTCAAACTTTCAATTTGTCTGTATGTAAACGCGTCACAGGTAGGCCTGTGATAAATAAAATCAGAAAGCCCTAGATTTTCTAAACGTTTGCTAAAGTTTCGACTTATCCGATTTCCGCGTGCTACCGTTATTCACCTAATTTACATTAAGAATCTTCAAACCTCTATCGTAAACATGTTTATAGCTAAACCTGGATTTTAAATCTTGTAATCTATCTTGAAGTCACTTTGGAAATATTTATCGGACAAAACATATTAGACTTGAAGGTAGTAAGCGTTAATCACAATACGAGATACATGAGAATCTACTCTGTACAATGTAATCGTGTTTGACAAATAGTAGTCATAGCAACGATATTATTAAAACGATAGCCATTAAACTTGGCTTACAAATTTTCTTCACAAAATTCAGCGTCAAAATCGTAAGTAAAAAAAAAGAAATTATTTCACCCATATGTGACAACTCGCCACTTTTCGGCCGTTGCCTGCGCCGTCGTTCGCCCACGACATCGTTCGGGCGCTATCGACGTCGCCTAGGCGACCAGCGCCACCGTCGTAGACTTTCGGCATCGCTCGGCTATTGCCGCCGCTCGGTCCTCGTCGCGGCCGCTCGCCGCCGCTCGTCGCGCCGGACGCGGGCGCTCGCCGCCGCGCGTCGCGCCAACGCAACATGTCACAGGAATTTGACAAAAGTTAGTTTAGCACCACTAAAATCTAGTACATTGGATGACTCACCAGATCGTAGTAAACTCAAAACGCTAAACTCACACCATGTAACTCCCGTATGCCATCCAAGACAGTCACGTCGAAGCTTCACTCCAAGCGCCTTACTGGCGGCTAGCACAAAATGGCCGCCGCGTGTTGCATTTTCAGAAAATATAATTCAGCTGTAGCGAACTACGATTTCATGCCGGTATTTTTCTTGTCAAGGACCATGTTCGACCCTGGACCGGTAGATTGCTTTGTAGGTCTTCGATCAGTACTCACATGTTTTAATTCAGTTTTCCAAACATAGCACGCGTTTATACACATAGCACAAACGTATGTTTCGCCCTTTTTATCATTTCGCACCAACAGTGATCCCACTTTAGATGTCGGAGAATAAGAGAGAACGGAGAAACATAAAACACAGGGGCGTAGGGTTCTCCGCCGACATCGTTATTAATTAGATCCATTATTTAATTTCTTATTCTGTGGGCGTTCATGGGTATTGTTGGTGCAATCAAACACTGTATTAATTAACTCGGTTTATAATGTTCAATCACTTAATGTTCCCGATATCAATTTACACAAACTCATTAACACTAATAGCTAGGAACGCGACAGTTTCAACAGTTGACTGTTCCGATCGAGCGCTACTCGACAACTGTCGAGTGACTCCCGCCGGACTGCCACCATTGACTCTGTCGACGCCGATAGATGGCGCCAGCGTTCCACAGATATCTCCCCTCCGACATATATATATATATTGTGAGACATCTTCAAGTTGTTTAGATGAAGCATAAATTTTATAAAATAAGGAGGTATACTTTTAATTTCAATGTCAATATTATTTGCATTTGATTACGCAGCACTTTCCTTACTTCTTTGTTCATTCATATTTATAACATAAATTTATCGTTTCTAAAAGAGCAGCTGAATTGCAACGCCTCTTAAAAGCATATAAAGCGGCATGTTATCTAGATGTTTACGGCTTTCAATGTTCATATGGCCCGTTTGCCAAGACACCACTCGCTGCTACAAGACAAGTTTTGGAGACGATTCTTAATACTTAAGGTGCCTGTAGCCAGTTTCAAAATAACTTACACTTTCCAGCTCCTCTTGTTCTTAAATTCCCTAAAATATCTCTACGTTTAAACAACGGAAGCATCATTCAGTGCGTTTCGTTCATTAATTAATTCAAATAACGACAAGTGTAAAAGATAACCTAAAAGTACACTATATACGCGATAAACTTATTTTAATTTTAAACAAACTAGTGTGTTATATAAAATACCTAATATGAATGGTGTTTGTTTAGTTACAGGTGAGTTTAGGTTTAGTGCATAACTTTTATTACTTTTTTTCCTTGGACGTTATAAAACAATAATAAATCTTAAGTAACAGATATACACGGTTCTTATAAAATAATAACATTAAGAAAGTTCCGTAGAAAATTTTAAGAAAACTTAACCACGATAGCAACTTTTATATGTAACCTTCTTAATGTTTTTGAATATATAAACTTAAAATACCGGAGAAATACACGAAAAAAATATTCTAGAGACTTATCGAAATACTTGAAACGAAATATAAATAAACAAATGCCAATAACTGTCAAATCGATTGGTCTGTGTCGTTCCAGATTATTAAGTATGTATATATTGTATAATAGCGTAAAAACTACTTAAGAACACATCACGAAATCGTTCAAACTATTCACCCGAGTAATTTGAAATTCCGCATACATACGAAGGGGTTTCCTCATATTCCCACACGAATGAAAACTACGCGTACAACACTGAAGGAAAAAGTTTGTAATATTTAAATCTATCATAAAATAAAAATAATCTTGATTCTAGTAGGCTCTAAAAGCACTTTTGAATCATTACATATTTAGTCTGTCCGTTGGTAAAAATATCTGCAACCGGTTCGGTAAGTTGATTTCGCTGAGAAGGAAACGGCAAGAAACTCAACGGTTACTCCTTTAAATATAATATTTGAAGGTTATAATGTGTTTAGCTTTCATGTGCAACCAGAATCAAGGACAAGCATCTTATTGCTTAAATAATCTTCAACATTATTAGATGCCTTTTGTAATAGGACGTTTTTAACATATCTCTTAGAACTATCTGGAGGCAAACCCAGAAGTGATTCGGGTATCTTAATAAAAATGCGTATGCTCAATCCTACAAATGATTTGTGAACCTTCTTCACTCATAAATGTGGCATTACAAGTTTATTTTTATATCTTGTATTAAAAATCTTTGTTTAGCTATTTTTGCTCTATAAATGGATGAATTTTTAATATACATATAGTATGTTCTATAGTGAAATGGATTTAGCAAGACAGGCGAGAAATAGTTTGAAGCATTCACCTGCTCGAAGTAATAATTCAACCAAAAGCTGTCAATGCCAAATTCAATGGGCTTCAGCGTTTCAGAGAACCGGACTTAATACATCCGTACAAAATGTCGAACTGAAAGAGATTAAGATTATTGAAATTGTTGTTTACATAATGCGAAATTTGGTGAATCTGACGTGACTGATTCATTAAATAATTATATATCCTAGTGGTCCTATTATGGTATTATGGTCCGTTTCTATTTCCGCCCAGGAGTCGAACTAGGGTGATAATTAATTTAAATCGTAAGTCTGAACAATAATAATTGAAGTTCTATAGTAAAAAAATACTACAATTATCACAGATTTCGCCAATGTGGCACTATTAATTTGCCAATTTTTTTCCATACAAAATAAATAAGATTTGAAGAAAAAAATTCTTTTGATCTTGAATCAAAAAACCATACGAAACAAAAATGCTTTCCATTAAACCTGTTACATATATTTCGATAGTTTAATGAATGACACAAAACTTCTCAGTAAACGATGTTTTTTTTTGTAAAAACTTAAAACTCTTTCATCGTTTGCTAAATTCTTTTTTTTGTGTTTAATCAGGAAGAGATTCTTATGAAAGATAAAAATGAACAAAGTTACGTGGAACATTAGAAATTTTAAGCAGTTAATCACCATAGCAACTTTTCTAATGTAATCTTATGACGTTTCACATAATTGTGTGTATGAATGGTAGTGTGTGTAATGTGTCAACGGTAAACGGAAAGAAATAATCTACAAAGATTTTAAAACAATATAACGAATACTTGAATCGATCTGTATATTTTATTTCTTCAGTTTTTTCCGTTTATCTATCCTATTTTTTATTCCGTTTAACCCCTGAAACAACTGGAATGATTTCGATGGAACTTTCTCTGGTTTGGAGTAGCTAGTTTATTATAAAACTCTCCCTCTTACATAATGATTATACATTGACACTGATACTTATAGAATTACTGTACACTTATTTGCACGTAAATTCTAAAAGACACGCAATGAGGATAATCATTCATTGAATAAATACCGCACTTCGGAAAGTAACATCCCTGCTTTAATTTCTGTTTTTCTCACTTTTGTTGGCTGTACATTTCAGAATTGATAGCTCTGTTATCTGGCAGACACTCAAAAATAAGTATCCCCTTTGATAACCCACCAAATCGGCAGCATAATTTTTTTTACTAATCAAATTTTACAGGAAATCCGGTTAACATTAAAACAAACGATGGAAATTAATTAATGATCAATGCTTATATTTTGTATTGCCACAGCGTCTTTTATGTAAAAATAGTCTACGAGTATTCTGGATTCTACTGTACTTAACTAAAATTTTAATCATATTGATTGGTGTAATGGGTCATCTAAAACAGCGATATATTCAAGTAAGGTAATTGTTTATTAATAAATTTTACGAGGAGTATATATTTTGCTTAAAAATGGAAATACCTAATGAGGTTCTATCACTGAAATTGTAAAACTTTGAAATTGAATTTCAATTTACACAGACAATGAGGTTAACGGCCGCTTTTGCTACGCTGAAACACACAGTCTGAAAGCGATTGCAAACCAAACTACTCGAAATGAGGAATAAACAGTTTACAAAAGCCCCGCCACCTGAGCTTAATACATTAATCGCGCTTACTTTAGTGCTGCAGACTTATCGCGTCAAAGCCGGTCTATTTTTGACGACAATCCATCACTAATAGCTTCATTCAAAACAAACCATTAATTACCTTATCTAATAAATGTGTAATAAACTGATAGACCATTAATACTTAAGCAAACGTTTTTGATACTATACTCCTAAATATGTTATTCATAAAATCTTTGTTTAAATGATCAAATAGATTACGCAACAATACTATTGTTGAGCTAATTTGCAAAATAATGCTTTAAAGCGTACATTTAAATAATAGTTGTTTTAAATAAGACAAATCTATGTTTTATAAAAGACAACAATATGAATGTGATTTTCTATGTGTAATTATGTATTTTTCTATTAATTCACATTAATTTCTTTTTTAAAGTAAAGATTTATAAAATATGTACGATGAATTTCTGATTTGACATAAAAGTAATAATATAAAATTTATTTAAATAGCTCAATAAACATTAGCAAGTATGTCTAGATTACTTCTTGCATATATTATTGATTTTAATACAGATACTCTCACCATTGTTTATCTACCTGCATCTGCAAAAATTGTACCGCAGTAATTTGCTATAAACAGTGCTAAAATGACCAAATCCTAAATAAATATATTGAATGTTTTACATGACGCTTAAAGCGATGTAAAAAAATTATAAGCACTTAAGTACACGTATTAAAAATATTATGGTTGTTGTCAACTTTTTACGACAATTGTCTACATTCAAATGTGCCGACACGCGAGAGAGGATCCTAACTGGATTATTTGTTGCTGAAAGTTGGGAAAAAGAAGCTTTATGTCAATGTTTCAGTAAATGGTCCTGTTTAAAGTAATACTAAATGATCCTAAAATAAGGGAATACTTATTTTAAAGTATTTTTATCAATAAACAAAGTTGCGTATTTGATTATACTGTCAAACCTACTAGACATAACCAAGACTTCTTTTAATAATAGCAATTGGAGAAGTGTATAAAGACTCAATAAGATGAATGGTAACAAGCAACTAATATTTTCCAGATGATCGATGTGGTTAATGACATTTAGAACAGCTAAGCAGATAATGATAGTGTAAAAATTTATGAGTAAACTTATAGGCACTCCGTATTCCTTCACTCACTTAGAATGATGGGACTCTGAATCCGACATGGATACATTTTACTAACTTTACCCATTAGTACCCCTGCTAGTGAGGTGACTTCGCGGACCATTACCCCAGCGTAGTCGATACTGTATACGTCGATGCACGATGTGATAAAATTTACTTTGTAGGAAACGCTAATGCATGCACCTATTACGAGTACAAATGTAACATTTTATATAATATACCCACTGACTCTGGAATCTTATATCTATATTAAATTTAGTTCATTTAATATTAAATTCCCTGTCCCTGTATGCAATGAATTCCGAAATTACTTAAACTCTTTTTATATTTTTAATTTTGCTGGATTTATTCCAGTTTAGGACACCAGGAGGTGTAATTTTAATTTATAATCGATATACATACATAGCATCACGTCTCATTCCCATAGGGGTAGGAAGAAACAACATCCTTCCACTTGCCACGATCCTTGCATATCACCTTCGCTTCTTTCATTCTCATTAAACCTTTCATACAAGTTCGTCGGTTTAGAGTACTCTTGACCTGGCCGTTATTTAAAATGTCCTGGATTTGGTCCAGGAACGTTCGCCTTGGTCTTCCCCTTCCAACTTTCGCGTTCACTCTTTACTCTCTTTGTCAGTCTCCTTTCATTCATTATCTCTACATGCCCAAACCATCTAAGCATACCTTTCTCAATTTTAGTCAGTACGTCTTCTTTTATACCACAGCGTTCTCTTATCACACTATTTCTTACTCTGTCACTCAATTTTAATCCACTCATGCTTCTCAACGCTCTCATCTCTACCGCATTTGTTTTACTTTTGTGATTCTTCTTTGATTCCTTTACATACACTTTCATTCCTTTCCCTTTCAAAGCTTTATTCATAATATTTAGCATCTCCTGTAGCTCATTAGCGGATGTCGCAGTATTACTTGATCGTCAGCGTAGAGTAAACATTTGATGAGTAAATCATTCATTCTTAAGCCATACATACTTTCTTTTAAATCTGTCAAACATTTATCCATGAATAGGTTGAACAGCCATGGTGACGCAACACATTCCTGTCGAACACCTTTTTTGACAGGAAACCACTCCGTGTACGCTCCGTTTATTCTGACACAAGCACTAGAACCCTCATAGAGAGACTTCAATACTGGAATCAGACAACCGCTCACCCCATACATAGATAACGTTGACCACAGCTCATTCCTCACCACTCGATCATGGACGTTGGGGCCCGAAGGTGCTGGAGTGGCGACCCCGCACCGGGCGGCGCAGTGTAGGGAGACCCCCCACAAGGTGGACCGACGACATAAAGAGGGTCGCCGGTAGCCGCTGGAGCCAGGCGGCATAAGACCGGGCCTTGTGGACGTCATTACGTGAGACCTATGTCCAGCAGTGGACGTCCATCGGTTGAAGCGACGACGACGACGGCGACGAATAAAAAAAGAAATTATTGCATATTTAAAACCATAAAAGTTCAGTGTGATATCTGCTATCAAATGAATTATATACGCAGACGAAGTTGAGCGGGTCAGCTAGTATAACATATAAACATATGTTTGTGAACCTTAGTCGGTTCACAAACACAGGACAAATCATTTGTCCAGACTCAGACAAATTAGAAATGCAATTTCTAAATCTTCCCTGCCAGATATTGAACCCAGGACCTCTGCTAACAAAAGGGGTATTCGCCCCATTGCGCTAGTGCGGCCGTCATACGTTTGCCATACATCTAGTACAATTACCTTACAATAAAAAGTCTGCCAGTCATTCTTGTAATACGGCATTACAAAGCATGCTAAGCATTAGATAACAGTGAATACATATTGGAAAATTTGATTTAATTGAAGTTAATAACTCCGACTAATTTCACTAAACGACTGCTCACATCTCTCTTTATGCCATAGATAAGTATTAGGGAAACAAAACTAATCGAGCTAACTTGTTACTTAAACAAATTTACCCAATTTCAAACACTTTTTATAAAATTAAACTTTTAGTAGGAATCTAATTTATTGTAATATCGGCTCTAGTGAAGTTGAAATTTCATTTAACGCTAATAACTTTACTTCTGAGTTAAACTTGTTTCTAGATGAAATTCGAGTATAAACCTACGTACAATATAAAAACACATTTTTGTTAACTTAAACTGTGCGTTATCAAGCTAGATGATTGTAGTCCGACCTTATGAGCAGAAGTTATTATAGTGTATTTTTTTAACGAATTGCCGACTATTAATATACCAAATATTTTTAGTGCGTGTAGTTATTTGTATAATATTGTATTATTTATGGTAAGATAATTAAAATGCCTGGGATAGTAACGTTCTTACTAAGTTGAAGGTAGTTGTATCTAACCATGTTTTCTTCATAGCATCGAATTTGAACGAAAAAAAAATGTACTTCGCGGCCCAACTAATAAAAAAAAGTCCAGTCTAAATACGACGTTTACTGAACAGATATAATATTTAAATTTTTATATCAAGAAAATCTCAACATTTCCCCTTTCATAGAAAGTGTAGAGATAATATAGGTAAGATAAGTAGACCCACTACGCTGCTCCACTGCGGGTTGGCAGGCATAGTACACAAGTGCACTCTCTATTTCTTTACTCTCACAGTCCGATGGGACGGCATTCTGACACAATCGGAGAGAGATTAGGCATAGTACAACGGTATAACGAGCTCGCCGAAGCCCTGGGGTAGAGCATACCGCCAACTTCCTAACTGCGGGATACTGCTGACAAATTTTTAACAGAACTTTCAATGTCATTTTTTGAATTCAAATGGCACGGGACTCGAATCTAGAACCTCGTGTCTGTAGCCGAAAATGCTGACCACTAGTACAATGTACCATTTTAGCATATATCATGAACTAATTAAAACAATACTATAATCATTCAATAGGAGTAGTTCATAAAATGAAATATAAGAGGAATTTCGAGCCACTTGATCAAATGCGATCATAATACTTAAATACGATAGTTCAATAAATTGCAAACACGTCGTAATTTATTATTGGGACTGCGGGGACATCGACTGCATCGCGCGCACTAAATGTGGTTGCATTGCTGTAATAATAGTCACGGAGACGGTCGTGCTATTATGTGCAATAGAAATTGTATGCCTTTCTATATACCTATCAAACAACAGAATATCTAGACCGTGTATTCGAATTAGTTGTTCTATTAAAGATGCAATAAATGGCATATTTACTCGGTATTATGTATTTTCGTCTACGTCATGATGTGTATTTTACAATAATGTATCCGTAATGAAACACACAGCCAAGTTTTCTAATTGAGTTTCTATCATTTTTGCCATCTCTTCTAACTCTGCCAACTATTCATTCTTTCTATTGTGTTTAATTTTTTCCTCATTTAAATAGGAGATAATTCGGTACAAATAATTCCGATTTTGTTCCAAAATAGCCCACTTGTGTAAATAGACCCTTTTTTTGTTATAGATTTTCGTTAAATCTAATACCATCATATATTATAAGTATCACCATCACTCCTGCATGAAATGATGAGCCAAGAGTGCTTTAAACAATAAAAAAAATGTCGTTTGGCATTTATCATTGGTGTTAGTTTTAAATAAGGTGAGTGCATTACTGTAAAATTTAATTATTGCAACCGTCTCTTGCCATATAAACACTTTTCAACCGTGAGCAGGAAAATCGAGAATAAGCTATTAAAACTTTATTAATAAAGACTCACGTCGTATATTCATCTCAAACAAGAAATAGGTCGCGATGAATTCATTTACCTACATATATTTGAGTTTTGGTAACAAATGTTACGTTAATAATTTTCCATTGGTTTCATTGCGAAAGATGATATTTCATTTCGTTCCATAGAAACTGTTGTACTAGCAAAGCCCGAGTACACTACACGTTTACTTACACTAATAAATTATTGTGGACATAGTGGTATTCTAACAATAACTTAATGGGTTGGTTCGTCTTATCGTTAATACTCGCATCAAGTGAAATTATGATTATTGTTTCGATCCATTTTTCGGCATAATTTCGGGTTTATTGTTTCTAATAATAATTCTTATAGACTACAAGCCCAAGGAAAAAATAACCAGTGAAATGACCCAACGTAAGTAAGGCTTAGAAGGCTGTTACTATATCATAAAAAACTTTGAGCGCTATGTCGTCATTTCTGATCGGTACAGGTGAGTACACGAGTAAAAAAATGTTTTTTATCCTAATATTTTTATTTCTTATCATTTATAATGTACGGCTATAAGGTACAACGTAATATTTAATAACACTGTATAAAAAAAGTTGCCGTACACAAATTTATGATCTTACAGCAGTAATAACATAGTAAATCCTGAAAAGTAGATAATTACTGTAGCATTCGCTTTACCAGCAGAGGCCCCGGGTTCAATCCCCAGTAGGGTGAGTTTTAGATAGTGTGGTTTTTATTAATCAAATAAATTTTTATGCATAATTTTTTTTAAATATTAGCATTATGCACTCCTTCTCTATATTAACTATAATTGTTGGAAATTTTAGTCTCCTCCGTCCCCGCATTTTTCATAACAACGTGTATGAAGTTTTTTCTCCACATATTACTTTATAGATAAGCTTTAGCAATTCCAAATCACAATGTATAATCAGTTATTCTTGAAAAATATCCCCAGTTTTCGACTCACTTATACACTATATAGTCAGTTTTTATTTCATCGTATTCATAATATCTTACTTCATTTACCAAATAAACAATCCAATTAATATTACATGGTACGAAACTTAAAACATAGTATAAATTGCCTCTTAACCTTTCTGTGGTCAGAGTTTTATACATATAAACTTAAGAAAGTAACACTAAAATATTATCCAAAAATTTAGCTTGAAACAAACAAAAATACATTCCTTGAGCCTTCATTGTTATTACGTGAAAATGATTACTTTATACAGGACGTAGGTTGGGCGTAATATCACTTTAAGTTTTAACCAAAATTAAAATACCTTCCCGTCGACTCTAGCGCTCTACTTTAATTACTATGCTGTTTCTTACATGTCTCCAAAAAACGATATGTGCATATGTAAATGTTATATTTGCCTATTTTATTATTTATGTACTTGATTCCCATCATTAGCAATGCAGCCGGGTTTGATCCAGCGTAGATAAAATAAGAAAACTGTACTTTCTTACTTGAAATTTTGTTTGCAGTTATGTAATTATTTATTTACTGTCTTTCTTTCTTAACAAAAGACCGTTTTTAAACAATAAAATCGCCTTTTTTTAACTACTACTTAATATAAAAAAGGTAAGCAAAAACCTATTAACGTCCCACTGCTGGGCACAGGCCTCCTCACTCATATTAGAGGGTTCTTAGAGCATAGAACCACCACGCTGCTTCACTGCGGATTGGCAGGCGACTTAATATAAGTCTAGATTTATTTTGTTTGTAATAGTGGTGAACAATAAAGTATATAATAAACGAAAAAATATTTTTACATTTTTCAAAAGTGTGACTCACGATTACTTTTATCTATGAAGATTGACTTTACGTAGTAAATATAATATATAATTTTTTTCCATACAAAATTCGCTAGCTACAAAATGGCGCTAGTTCCGGGTTTGATTACCGGCAAGCCGAATTTGAAAAAAAAACATCTCTCGGTTTGGACGGATGGGGGGCTTCGGTCGTAGCTAATTACCTCTCTCTAATCTTGCGTGATGAATTAAGATTACAGTCAAGCTATATAAATAAAAAAAAATACATCGCTTAGAGTTACTAAAGTAGTGGTACATCTTAACTGTATTACTTATGCGTTCATTAAAATTTAAATGCTTCAACTACAAGACTTTTTTGTAAGCTCGGTCAATTGTAGCAACGTATATAAAGGTTGTAAATGAAAATCTGTCTTTTTTATTTTAAGATACAGTTAGAAGAGAGAAGGAGTCAAGATCATTAACAGTCCTCTCTATCCGTCGACCTAGATCTTTTTATCGGCAAGTCATGTGTAGAGTATTCAACACTTTAAAGCGTCGCTTTTAAAAAAATTGCTTGGGGTATTTCAGCCCGAAATCGAACACTTATTTTTATTATGAGGCCAAAAATTATTTTTTAAACTATTTAAGCTATGAACCATTCCAAAAGTTTTTATGCGTTTTATGTTCGGAATAGATTCAATGTTATCGCAATGCAAAAAAAGGAAAAAGCCGCCTATTACGTGCCACTGATGCACACAGTCTTCCTCACTCATAGGGGAGAGAGAAAGAGAGAGAGAGAGGGTTATTAGAGTACCCACCACGATGCTCCACTGCGGGTTAGCAGGCATAGTGCACTTTCTATTGCCTCAATCTCATAGTCCGATGTGATGGCAATCGGAAACGACCGGAGATCAGGCACAGGACCGATGGCTTAAAGTGCTCTCCTAGGAACGAGGGTGGAGCACGCTACCAACTTTCCAACTTCGGGCCAACCAAATATTGACAAAATCTTAATAGAAAACTCAATATCAATTTTTGAATTCGCCCGGCTCGGGACTCTAACCCAGAATCTCATGTTTGTAGCCGAACTTGCTGACCACTAGACCAATAAGGCAGTACGTATATGGACTAACAATAGTTTCATTGAATTCAACTAATTAGGTAAACTGGCGGTGTAGGATTCACTATTATTTAATTCAGAAAATTATTCTGTTCATTGTAAAAATTGGTGCAAAATGCAAACTTTGCGGTGAATGTTCGAAAAGTTTTGAGGCATTGTTGTGACCAAAAAAACTTTCTCCCTATTATGCATTCGGAATAAATGGTATGGATTATCGAACCAATTTTAAATTATTAAACAGTTTTAATTAAAAAAGAAATAAAATTTCTGCTTATACTTAATACAACACACTTAATTATCTATCTTCTACAGAAAGAAATACTAAGCAGATGTGTAGGTAGAATGTGACAACAGGCGTAGTAAAAAATCTATAATATCTATGTTTTGGTAAAGAGGATACAATTGGAGTTTGTGACCTCAGGTATATCCTCTCTGTAATACCAGCGTTTTCTTTTAACTTATGTTTATAATCTTATGCGTCACTTTAACCTTAAAACGTTGTTTTTTATTTTTATTTGATGGCTTATCTGGGCTGTTTTTTGTAACCACTATGTTTTTTGGCAGCTTTTTCACAGACTTGTAAGCTATATTTCAATATATTTCAAGGCTCTACAAAGTTATAACCTATTTCACATTATTTCCATTGGAAAACAAAAACTTTTTACATTGAAAGTTATTCCAGTACGCAATACTTATAATTTGTAAATTTTCATTTATTTAGTTATAACTAAGTGTTTATTTATTATTAATATAACAAAATTGAATTCCATTTGAAATGTAAATATATCCTTACATTTCAATGCATTAAATATTTAAATGGGCCAAGATAAAAATATCTGCAAACGTATTGACGCACTGATATTTAACCCAGTTATTTAATTTCGTAAGGGTCGTCTTCTCTACCCCATTTACAATAACCTTCCTCCATAAAACTACCCGTATATTTATGTACTTCATTCCGATGAAGCTGTATTTTTCCCGACAGAAGTCTGAGATCTTGGCTTCGATCCAAGCTAAGAACCCTATTCTTCTATAGGCTAGATACGACTATGATCTATTATTACTAAAAGTTGCGAGGCAAAGTTTACGAAATGTTGTGGTATTCGACACTAACTGTAACTTAATAGAAAAACATTAAAGTAGGTAAAGAATATGACTGGAAAACTATATATTTTTACGTAAATATCAAACTGTTATATAAATATTAATAATTATTAAGATTTTTTCTTATATTATTTGTTGGATATCCATTCTTCGTCGTCGTGCGGAGTCTTCGGAGTCGTGCTAATCGAATTAAAATCCCCAATTTCTCGTTATTTTTAATGATGAGTTATTGATGTGATGAGGATTACCTCGGAAGCATCGCTGGTCCCTACTAACAAAAATATAACTGTTCAGTAGACCGATTTAAAGTTAATTTCATTGATAAACTCTGTAAGATCTGATATCTCAAATCGGGCTTTCTTAACCTTAATTATGAACAAGTGATAGAGTGCTGGTGGCCTCTCTCCTACGAATATTATAGCAAAGATAGGTGTGCACAAAAGTGGGACATTAATACGCACTTACTATACGTTAATGGAAATATTATTACTTTTGTATATATACTATTTGACCACTGAAAGTTTGTCTGCGTTATATAAGACTAGTAAATTCCCCGCGGTTTCATCCGCGTATACTAAGTCGGACTATAGGTTTATTTTCGTTAACATAATAATTGTATTTACCTAAGTTTTTAATTACTTCCTCTGAGATTATTACATGCAATATTAAGATTTAAATTTACACCGAACATATATCTAACTAATACATTTTTAAATCCGTAACATCGTTTACGTAGAATATCCGACATTAGTCAATTCAAAAGTACTCTACATATATTGAAAGAATTTTTTAAACCGGTCCAATAATTTTTGTGTGAAAACATTATATACTTCATACAAAAATTCCAACGTTTCCTATTTATAATATTAGTTTAGATAGAGATAGTGGATTAAAAGGTGAACAAATTTGATTACCATAAAAAGGTTATAGTGAGACAACCTCAAGAGATATGCAGATTGAAATGTCATAAAGACGCAGTATTACGTCTTATAAAAAAAATTGCTGGGCTACCCTTATCACCTAGGGACATTAGAATAGCCTACAACCTACTCTCAGACCTACCAGTAGTACTAGTATGCAAAATAATTATAAAAATCGGTCGAGCCGCTTCGTAGACTTCAATAAAGGAACACTGTGTGTACATAAATATATAACATATATATATGTTGTGTGTGAAAAAACTGTGTTATATATATATATATAACACAGTATTTTCGATGTCTAAATTAAACGAAGTTAACATTATTCCGATAAAGACAGACAGACAGAAATAAATTACTAAGTGTACAAGACATATATTTCGACTATGACATTATAGTAGGCAAAAAGTAAATAGCAGCCCATTAACGTCCCAATGCTGGGCACAGGGCTTCTCACTCATATGAGAGAAGGGTTTTAGAGCATAGATCCACCACGTTGATCCACTGCGGATTGGCAGGCATAGTACACAAGTGTACTCTCTATTCCTTCACTTTCATAGTCCGATGTGACGGCAATCCGACACGACCAGAGATCAGGCGCAGGACCGACGGCTTAACGTGCTCTCCGAAGCACATGGGTGAATCACACCGCAAAATTTTTCCCGACTTCTAGCAAATATTAAGAAAATCTTAATAGAAAACTCAATATCGATTTCGAATCTTATAGTAGATATTAACTACTTGTTCTGCGATTTTTCCTTTTTGATTTTGTTATTGCAAAAACAAAATCTCGTAAGCACTTGTGACGCAGTGTCCTTGTGCGTAGCAAGGGGGTGGAAAAAATTTAGTCTATACTGAGTAGTTGCATCGCATAGTCGTCCGTGAGTGGATGCAAGTCTCACGCGTAGCGTTATAGACTACGTAATATTACGTGGCTATTACTTAAAATATCTATTAGCTATTTATTCAACATAACGAATTACAAAGATAGTAAAGTGTCCTTATTCATATTATAAAAAGATCTTCAACGAAATAATCGCACCTATCATTAGGGTCCCGTCTTTCAGTACATATAGAAATACAACTAACAAAAACAACGTATCGCGTTAATGTAAAAATATATAATGAGCGTTGAAAAGTGATATTAATATAATATTAATTAGAATAATATAAAAATAATTAATTTAAATTTGATAAAAAACGGATATAATGTGTTTTAACATGTACAAGTTGTAAAAATATTATTACAAAATTTGTATTTGAATTTAGATGTCGTAATGTTAATGTGAATATTATAGCTCTTATTTATTTTATTGTTTTAAGTATAGTTTTCTGTCTTAATTAAATGTTTAACGTTGGGCTCGATACAAATTAGTTCGGTAAGTAATAACTTTATTAAAACCATAAGTATTTATAAAAATTGAGGCACCGTATATTTTTTCCCCTTTTTTATTGTTGATTTGCAAGACCGTAATTTCAACTAATGGTGAGTGTTTAGACTGTTTAAGATAAGAGATTATTAAGAATTTACTTTTTAATTTTTTATGGTTTCAACACAGCATCGTACCGGAACGCAATTTTTTTGCTTGGCCGTATGTCTAGTTTATACCTAGTTTACACCCTAGCATCAAGCTAGGGTGTAAACTAGTCACGACCGCAAATACCCATCTGTTCAGACAAATTGTATTTGTCGAATATAATGTTCTAATTTTGCCCTACCGGGAATCAAACCCGAGATCTCTTCTAGTACTAATGTGCCACAGAGGCTGTCAAATGTATTTATGTTCAAAATTCAAAACGAAGACGATGTGTCAATATAGACTTGTGGCACATTTGTACGGGAACGAAGTACTTCTATTACGTATATACTTATATAACTTCCTCATTGGTCTAGGGGTTAGCATGTTCAGCCACATACATGAGGTCCTGACTTTGAGTCCTAGGTCATAGTTCAAAAGTTGACATTGACATTTCTGTTAAAAATTTCTCAGTACTACCCCGCAGTTAGGAAGTTGGCGGTACGCTCTCCCTCAGTGCTTCGGAGAGCACGCTAAGCCGTTGCACTGCTCCTAATCTCTCTCCGATCGTGGCGGATTTCCGTCACATCGGACCGTGAGTGTAAAGAAATAGATAGTGCACTTCTGTTCTATGCTTGCCAATCCGCAGTGGAGCAGCGTTGTGGGTCTATGCTCTAATAACCCTTTCTCGTATGAGTGTGCCCAGCGTTAATGGACTGCTACTTATCTTACTTCTACTATCTCGACACTTTCTAGGAAATGGGAAATGCTGAGATTTTCGTGAAATTTAAATATAACTATTATATTTATTCAGTAAACGTCGTATTTTGACTGAACTATTTTTTTATTCCGAGCGTTAGTTGGACCGCGAAGTACATTTTTCCGTTGAAATTCGATGCTATGAAGACATGGTAATATAAAATTGTCTTATACCTACGTAGAACTTTACTATCTCAGACATTTTAATATCTTATCATAATTTATACAATGTTATCATACAGGCATACTTTTTTATTGCTGACAGTTTTTAGTGCTTGACTGTGATCATACCTGATGGTAAGTGATGATACATGAAGATGAAAGCTCGCTAATCTAGGTAAGTGGCGATATACACCTTACGGTTTCTACACACCATCGTACCGAAACACAAATCTGTTTGTTTTGGCGGTACGTCTTTGTATTTGAGGCTGTCAAAAACAACTACACACTAAAAAGTATTTGGTATATTAATAACCGGCAAATCGTTAAAAGTAAGTACATTAAAAAGCAATGCGTTAATTCAATAAAATAAATATTATATTTTTGGAACGATTAATCACATTTAAATTTATAAAGAAAATAAAAATTACGTATATAACATATTTTACAAATTTTGAAAGGAGGTCTTATTGGTCAAGCTGTAGTAGAATAAGTACATTAACGAACCAATAAGGCAGACGGAGAAAAAATCTTTTATTCGAATTTTACACCCGTTATATTCGCCAGATGCCAGACACACAAATATATCCCATTCAATTAAAAATAGTTTGTCTCTCCAGTACCGAATGCCGTCCCATCGGAATAACTATGTGAACACAGAGTGCACTTATGTTATCGCATACATTTGTGTACTATGCCCGCCAACCCGCAGACGAGCAGCGTGGTGGATGGATGCTTCTCTCCTATGAGTGAGAAAGCCTATATACAGCAGTGGGACGTTAATGTACTGCCATTTATCGCATTTTTTACCATAACTTATTTTAAAAAATATTCTTTTAGATCCACATTTATATAGATTTTGCTTATTGTAATTTCACTAATACTTATAATTAATACGGTAACTAATTGAATAGTTATTGATCTTTATTTGTTAAATAAACATCCATTGATATATTCTTCGTTTATCACACGTCTAGCAGTAGAATACAAATAGGAACAAAGTTTGAGTATAGACCTATACACTGAGATCAAATCTGCACTCATGTAAAGTTTCACCTTTGCAGACGTGTAGAAGATGAACTTGTTAGGTCATGATCTACACTCCAAACTAATTTTGTTTGATGAAATCAATAGCTTCCTGAGTAGTTTCCTGAAATGTGTAACTTTGTAGGTATTCTGTGTAAAGGTTTTAGTATATTATTATACAACGCTTCCCACCGAATTGGACACACGTAGATGCATCGAATAGTCGATCACAGGATTTAAATTTGAGAATATTATAATACTAGGACGTTTAACAGGCGATTAGAAGACTAGAAATTTGTAAAACAACCTGGTGTAGACCGCTCACCAGGAGTCTGTTGTAATCAAACATCACAGCCCTGGCTGACAAAGTATATGAATTTCGATCCTTGTTTGAAACACCTTAGAGTCTCTACGTATATGTTCAAATTGAAATTCAAAATATCTTTATTCAAATAGGCCTTTACAACATTTGCGACTGATGATGACATTAAAGTACGACTTATAATCTAAAGTAACAATAATATCAATTAGAGCTATTCATTCACTCCTTTCTATCATCTTAGTAGTCATTAAAATTATAAAATGATTTCCCAATTACATTTATTTTAATAAAAGATTTAAATTTATTAAGAGACATCTTTGTCACTTCTTCTAGGAGTTTGTTATAGAACGTACAAGTACGTTCAAGGGTAACGTACAAGTTACCCCTGAATGACTTGTCAATTTTATGTAGCCTAATAGAATTTACAGCAATTTTGTTTTTATTTCTTAAATTATATGAGATGCATTCACTTTTTTGTAAAAGAGTCAATCGTTTAAAAACATGTCGGGAGTTACGTCGCGAAGACACAACCTTTGAACAGAAATTCTCCAAATAAATGGGAGGAATTCAAAGCAGGGACGAAGCACATTTTTGGTGGCGAGTGAAAAGCCAATTGACCACTTAGATGCCTTTATTTGTTATGAAGTAAATGGTACCTGATGCTCCTGGTAGGAAATTCCTTTAGAGGTATGGTCCTTTTCTAATAGACCTTTTTTGATGGTTTATTATTAATATTATTAGGTTGTTTCCTTTAATTAGAATATTACTCACCTTGTGTTATTGTAAATATATTTCTTTTTTACCATGTATTTAGTAATAAGTTCTAAACTACGTCAGATGCGTGACAATTTATATTTATTTTTATATAATTATTATACTTTGTTTCCGTGAGTCAGGATTTAATTTAACCTTGTGTGTTATGAATGAGGTCCATATATATCCATAGGTACAAGTTGGAACTATAGTTCGGCAGAATAATACTGATATTTTACTTAACTTTATCGAAGCCGTCGTTTTGAAGTTCAGAAATTTCGTGAAACACAACTTTGAAAGCGCCGAGAAATCGGAGCTAAGTTTAAAGTGTGCTTTTCCTTGCCAGATAAATGCGAAACAGATAAGTGACGCATTGAGTGCAACAAAAGAAGTCTGAAGTGCTTTCAATATACTGTATAAGAAAAACGTAACGGCGATGGTATAATTCTAGACAAAAAAGCTGTATTGTACACATTCGTTAATTAATCAAATCGAAATATTCTTTATTCAAGTAGGCGCAAGAAGCAATCGTCATTAGTCTCTCCTTTGGTATCAAATCTACCACTTTTGATTCATTGCACATTTAGTCTGTCCGTTGGTAAAAAAATCTGCAACCGTTCGGAAAGTTGATTCTACTGAGAAGAAACCGGAAAGAAACCTAACGGTTATTCCTTTAAATATAATTTTTGTAGGTTACAAAGTATTTAGCTTCCATGTGCAACTGGGATCAAATCCAAACAACGTTGTCGTTTAAATAATCTTCAACATTATGTAATAAGACATTTTAAACATATTTCTTGAAAATATTTGGAGGTAAACTCAAAAATCTTACTAAAAATGCGTATGCTCAACCTGCCAAATGAATCCTGAACCTTCTTCACTCTAAACTGTAGCATTAAAAGTTTGTTTTTATTTCTTATATTCAAATTGTGTGTTTCAGTCTTTGCTAAATAAATTAATATTATGACGGATAATTTAATTTTATTTTATTAAATCTGTACTGATATTATAAATACAATAAATACTATTTGTCTTCTTAAATTTGACGATTACGTTAATCATACGTTACTACTACCTCTCTAGTAAGATCATATATTAAAAATTTGATACAACAGTAATATAGGGTAAAATAAAAAATACAATTTACTTATTATATATATTATATATCAAGATCTAGTACAATAATGCTTCTCATTTTGAGATCAAAATACGGTTGTGCAGTGCTGTCAATATTTATTACCACTTGAGCTTCTGGTGCTATTCCTAAGTAGAAGATTGTAAACAGTTTAACTTAAGTTTATAATCTTTGAACAATAAAAATTATAACTTCGCAAATTTGGTTTTAACTAAAAGAATAGCAATGTAAATTATGTAATAGTTTCGACTATAAATAAAAAATAAAATTAATGTTTAGCTCAGTAATGATGCTCGTGCTAGAGAATTATGGCCATGCAATTTATAAAGCTTTTGCTACTAGTGCACCAATTTTTCCATGCTAGCGGCTTAATTTGCGTAATATTTATTAAAAAAAAAACTTTGATATAAGATATTTCTGTGTCGAAATCTGTCATTGCTTGCTATAAATAGTCCACATACATATATAAAAATAAATGAAATTTTAGTTGGATTTCGAAATTTACGATTAAATTTTTATCACTTATCAAATGACGGACTGATAACTTTGTACACAGAAAGAGAAAAATAAACCACTTGCGCGGGAGATATTGTTGTGCAAAAATGTGTGCGATGCTTGCTAGCCCCTATAACTCACAAGGGGGTTTTAACGAAAGCATCATAAAACTTTCGATACACTATTATAACTAATATTAAAAACATTCGACTATTTTTCCAAAAACATCTCGTCACTAATATAAAAGCATTATATATCCATGATGATTGTGGAAACAGTACGCTATTAGCAACATATAAAAGCCTTAAGATAAACCTAACTCAATCAACTCTCAGTAATCACTTCTCAGTAATCTTTGTTAGCTTATAGTTACTTTTGTTATCAATGGAAAAGATCGGGCCCTGCGACCACGTACTTGATTAAATCCAGTGTAAAGACTTGGAATAATGCCACCGTCGTCGTACGGTTTGGCCTAGTTACCATAAAGGGAGCTATATCAAGTGATTATATTGGTTAAGCAACATAAAGTCATCAAATTAATTACATTCTGCAATTCTCACATATAGTAGAATTGAAAGACATGGCGAAGGACTTCCTTCGCCATGTCAGGACATCTGTTAGCAATAAACACAATTCCACGGAGTGAATTTTCATGCAGTTTTCGTCAATACATAGAATGATTTATGAAGAAATTATTATAATTTGATTGCTTAAGGCGCTCCCTCTCTTGTCCACTATTTCTAAATTTACTAGCCGATCATAACCAGGCAAAAGTTGTTGTATATAAAGAAATATTGTAGTTGGTTAGACATTGTCTAACATTTACGAGTAAATCTAATCCACAATATTCGACGCACGAAGATCATGTAGTTGTACAACAGTCAAAAAATGTCAGCACAAATGCAATGCATGCCATTGAATGTATTAATATTTTAGGCTCTGTAATTAGACCAATAACTTTGCACTAGTGTGTGTGTTTTTTTTTTGTTCACCCAGCGTCAAATCGTCAAAGATTTCTTTGGTGTCCTTCTGTGTGGGACCGGGGCAAAACTCAACAATAGTAATTTTTTTTTTATTGTTCAATGTTTCTGCTAGTCTGTAATCACACCGGTAGCTTTTGTTGTACTTTCTGAACCCTGAACCTCCGTTAGCCCAGTCGTTACTGCGATTGTTTGGCATCGAAATCATGTAATTCCTTATCTTACATAAAAATATTTCTATACACGACCACTTTTAAGTTTCCAGACAGGTACGTCCAAAAGTTTAGTTAAAAACATGCGTGTAAAATATACTTAAAGCACTTTAAGGAATTCGTCGTATCGATGTCGTGACGGTTTCAGCGTCCCGTTTTCCCAGCGAACAATCGAGCGTGACACGAACTATTTTCGATCAATATTTTATTAATGCAACGGGTCGACAAATACAACACTAATTTGTTGATGATTGACGATAAAGAAAAATTTCCATTTTTATACATTAAATGTCAATGCAGGCGTATTTTGTCAACTATCAGCCGAAGGGCTTCTTAACATTTGCTTTAAACTACTAGATTAAAATAATGATCTTGTATTATTTTTTTTAGTAAATTGAGGTTTTCGATTCGATCCTCAAATGCACACTTATTTATAATTTTTAAATTTATTTCTTTTTTTTCAGTCTTCATTACAGATAAAAATCTTGTTAGGTATTGTAGCGGTCAATAGTCATGAATAATACATAGTAAGATTTATAATAATAATCAGCGTGTCTATAAACAAACAAGTAGACCCGACAGACTTCGTTCTGTCAAAAAGATTTGGAATGTGGCAGATTTCAATTTTACGAATGATTTTCGAAATTAAATTACAGCAGTATTAAATATCTATAGCTCTTAGATTTTCGTGACTATTCAATTGATTTTGAACTGTGTGCAGCGGTAATAAAGTGCATATTCACTCTTTGACGTTAGGAACACACCTACATTGCTTAGACAACAGTGAGAACTTTATTGTATAGCAATAAAGGTCAAACTGACTCTACATTTGAGTTAGAAAACCTTTGTATGGGAAACAGGAAAGGGCTGTTTTTGGGTTTTCCCCTGCAATTATTCGAACCATCCTTGGACTTCTACGAACATTTAAAAAAAAGAATTGTCAAAACTTACCCAGGCGTTGTAGAGTTATGCGCTTACCAACACATTTTGCGATTCATTTTTATATTATAGATATAATATCAACTTCGTAGGCTTGTATAAGTAAGAATTCGCAATAATAAGCAGTCGTTGTAAAACGTCGTTTCAATATGCTGAATCTTCGTGTTAAATCCGTATTTTATATATAAACTGTGGAATTTCTTATAATACCGTCATACCGGGAAAAGATGTTAAATATGCGTTTCAAAATTTGCATCAGCAAAATGAAATAGGAATGAAATATGAAGCGCAAGACGTTGCATATGAATGTTGTCTCAGAAGATTTTCCCGCAGCTCTAATATCTTGTAATATAAAAATGTACCCACTACTTTCTTTTTATGCAAACGAAATTTTTTCAAAAACTCATTACATAAAACGTATGGATTGTTTGAAAGTTTATAATATTTTTTTACTGCAATATTTCTATGACGTACGTATATAAATCACACTTTAGCTATGTAAAATGCCAAATTTTGTATAGGATTGTATTTCTCAAAGTTCAATGATTAAAATGAATTTATTGTTTTAATCTATCATTTTATTGACATACGAATAACCTTTACGAATATAAAACATAAAAAATATTATTATTATTCAATGAATTTGTGGATAATAATGTCATTCCATCAGAACAACAGTTTAAACTCAATAATCGATCTACAGTTAACTAATATTTGTTTAGGATGCGCGAACTAAACTCAAATTGAATCTTTACTGAAATTAGCCACATGCGAGTAAAGAATATGAAATTAGGTGGGCTTAATTTTTCTAAGAACTTATTATTATATGTACAGTCATGATACTATGTCACTACCATATGCCGTTTTGTCAATAAAAAAAACAATTTAAGATAAAACCTAGCAGCTTTCATTGATTAAACTGCCAATCTAACTCTGGATCTAATTATTCATCAATCGACAATTAACATAAAATCACAGTTATATACTTTATTATAAAAAGATAATATAGTTAATGAATATCTTTAATACAATATCATATATCTATTATATGAAAATCGCCAGACAGAGTCAGTCATACAGGTATCAAACATGTGGCGTGTGTATAATCTGAGCCTTCAACAAGCCACGTATAACAATCATAAGTGAAGCCTTATGAATCTGATAGTCGCAAAATGGAATCTACTTATACGATAAGCTTATAAAATAACTATGCTCTGTTGCTACAAGCGATGTATCTCCGAACTTGTAATGTAGGGCAAAAAATATTACTTCATCGATTTAGTATTTCACCAATATGTGGTATTGTTGACATTTATTACTACATATTTAATACAGATTTAAAAACAGTATAAGGCTGTTGTAGTAAAGGTTTTCTCTCGATGTTTTCCATCACTGGACACTATAATTTTGAGTTTTTTAAGCAACCATTACGCACGTAAGATTTTACATAGGGATCTAATAGATGCCTGGCTCGTATTTTATCGCTAATAATATATATCTGCTCTATTAAAAATAAATTATCTGCTCTATTATTTAAGGTACTAGGTCAGTTGAATCGCAATAATTCATCTTTAATTTGCCATACTATGAATAATAACTGTAGACCTGGCAGTTGCATGTTTTTCTGACATTGTAAAACAATTTTATCTGTGATTAAATGATACGTAACCGAGGGAGGATGATGGTAAGAGTAGGTGTTAACTAGCCCCCTCTAATTATACACCTAGTCGGCATCGCCACTCTGACAAGCGGTTTAACACATAACCGTATATAAGTCGATAGAAGCGTATGTGAATATAAGGTGAAAAGTTTAAGGAGATTATACATTTTTAATTTTAACCGTAAATATACGCGTATATTATTCATAATTTCCAGTTTTTAGTTAAGACTACCACAGCCAGCATTGATTCAAATATTTGGAATCTCAGTTGCGAGGCAGTATTCTGTGATGCCGCATCGAGAAATGCATAATAAGCTCATACCTAACGACAACAAATATGTCTGAAACTAGCTGCCTTGGATCAGATATTTCGTGGTTTTGCGATCAAACCGCTAGTTTATGAGATTATAGATTGCCATATTTTTCGGAGGTCAACTCTGAAAAATATCTAGGACTTTGTTAAATGCATATACTTAAGACGAGACTACAATTAATTAATTATATCTTTGGTATTATATATATAGTACCAAAGATTATAAATTGAGAAAGCTTTTCCTTTTTTACTTGGTTTTATTTTGTTACCGCTTATATTTCTTTTCCTTTTTTATCATGTAAACTTTGTATACTATTTTTATGCGATGGAAAAGTAGTATTTTCTGGCATAAGTAATAAAAAGTATTCATACTTAATAAAAAGTTGTAACGAAAATTGTGTGTATAACATATAAGTTTTTCCTAAAATATATTTATTTCATTTTCTTTTCAAAACGAGAGTTAATTTCTTTCAAACTGAGAAATAATTAATACGAGATGGTTAACTTTAGTCCACGTTTCTCAAGTAGGGCATCCGGAGCCTCTGAAAAGAAATACAGGTCTCTTTCCAAGTGCAATAGTTTATTTAATAAGAAATTAGTCCGTTCCACTCTTAAGTATTCGAGAAATTGTGAACTCAACATTAGAACAAAGGTAAACATCTGATAACATACCTAGCCCCCCCGCCCACACTTCGCAATGACTCAATATCTACAAAAACGCTTAAATAGAATGTGTATTTTTCTGTAAACTTATGAGCAATAAAGTATGTATCGTATTGTATTGTATCTAAATGACAAATCCGTTCTCAAAACCCAATTCCCTTTTAAGTAGATTATGTTTCTAAACAAGCAAGTTTGCCTTCAACCTGAGAACTCGATGAGGATCTCTTAATAAATCAGCTAGTTATTCAAACCATCATATTCACACATTATTCGAGTATTTGCGTGGAGTGTATCTATATAAATATGTACATATTTACTTCGAAAACTACAATTTTTTTTTATCTTAAGCCCCTTCCATTCAATTTATTTAAGCAGCATATGTCACATATTTTAATATTATACAGAATTGATTTTATCGCCACTGAGCTCATTGCAAACAAGGTAAATTGATTAACAACCTAGACCGGAGAGTTTCACATACAAGTAAATTGGTTTAGCGGTTTTTAGCACTCACACGGATATAATCATGTAGTTTAAGCCCACTACTCAAGGTATTGGTTTTTAATTACTAAACTATATTGTTTATTTTAATAATTATAACATGTTTTAAGGCATTTTAAATTATGCGTGTCTATAAATATGCTCTCTTTATATTAATAAAAAGTAAGTTAGAAAAGGAAACTTGTATGGCCTTGGTGGAATTGTGTGAGTACTCTCTTAGCTAGTGGAGGTCGTGAGTTCAATTCTCGACAGGGCAAATATAGAAAATTTGTCTAGGTCTGGACTGATAGGAGGCTTTGGCCGTGGCTACTTACCAGTCTACTAATGAATACCTGCCGCTAAGAAAAAAATTGCGTGCTGATATTACGCTTTGAAGAAACAAAAGAAGTAAATTACCTCTTACGGAGATAACAGACTGTCATCTTATTTTGAATCATTACTTACCATCAAATGTACGTCAGTTCCTGTAAAAATTTATGTGTGAAAAGTAGTTCACGTTATTATTTATCGCATTAATTATTTGTCAGTGCACCTCATATCAAAATATTTCCGGTATTTTTATTGGAGGAAAGATATCCTTTCTAATAAACTGTTTGCTATTAATAACATGTACATGTGTACAATAAAGATGTCTTTATTTAATAAGTGGCTATTGGATTGAAAAGGAAACTAGTAAGAGTGTCAAAACATTTCTTAGAAATACCACCTACGTATGTATTACTTAAAACTTCGGTTTCTAAAGCTCAACGCTTAAGCAATCATGAATTAAGCAATACGTTTGAAGTGCGTGGGTCTAGGCAATCATAAATAATAATTAGACTGTCATCTAACAATACAATGAGTAATATATTCAAATGTAATAAAAGAAACAATGTTTATATGACCTACCAGTAAAATATTATTTTAAGAAACAATTTTAGAACATTTTACAAGATTTTCTATATTTTGTCTACAGTTAAATAATAAAGAAACATTTTTTTCGGTTTCCGGTTGCCAAACGGTGAAACCGGTTTCATAAGAAAGGTAATAACGTGAAAATATTAATAAAGTGATTTTTTTTGCAACGCAAATACTAGCTAAGAACGAATTTATCTATGTTTCCACGGGATGAGGAACTACGCGTTTGACACCATTGGGAACAGCTAAATATATTAAAGGTCAACTGTTGTAATCTAGCAGCTAGAAAATAACAATGTGTAGGAACAATTATCACTAGTGTGACCTATTTTTTAAACTACGCTGTAATGCCTCTAACAACTCTTCAAGTAAGCCCTTCGAAACTAATTAAATAATGTAAGCTTGCACACCTTGTTAGGCTGACAACTTCACTGTTTTTTAAAACACTTGTTTGTAATACTGGGAGTTGTTTTTTGCAATGGGTTTGAATTGAGTGAAGCTATTTTATAATTTGTAATTCTTTTTAACTATAAGATATATAATGTGACTTATAGGTATATCTAAAATAATCTATTGAACAATAAGGTCGGCCCAAGCAATACCTATAGCAATACCAAAGCCCTACATATAAACCAAGTATTTATAAAATCCTAATTTGGTAAGGCAAGTGTTATAAAGATAAATTTTTATTTACTGTACTACATTTTTACTAATGAGATGTTTTTAACGACGAACTAGGTTTATAAATAGGGGTAATATAATATAATCGTCAATTTCACAAAAGAGTTAAAATGGAAATACAAGTTGACTCTCTATATCTTGGGACATTCATCGAAAAAAACATTTATTCAATCCCTATTATTTCACATTCTCTCTTGTTCAAATTTTTAATCTAAAGTAATATTATAAAGCGGAAAGATTTTCTGTTTTTGTATCACAAAAACTACTGGACTGATTTCAAAAAATAATTTATTATTAAAAAACTGCATTTTCACAAAGCGACATAGCCTATATTACTTTCTCAAAAAAAGTGGGATCCCTAAGAAAAATGCATTAATATAAGCGAAACTATTGATGATAGAACAAAAAAAATGTTCTACATTATTACAGAAGGTATTAATATCTAGAAAAAAGTTCGATATACCATAGGTCCGACAACTGTAGTTTTGCCACTATAACTACTTTTTGCATTTTAAAAAGTTTATAAGAGTGCCGACAATAATCAAACCATTATTCACATGTCTGTATCAATCCTTATGCTATTAAATATTATATTAAAGGCCGTTTCAATATCTGTAAAATACTATTTGAATTATTAAAAAGGACATTGCACTGAAAAGATGTAACGGATTTAAAAATGTTAATCTAAGAAAATAGGCCCAACTTGGTACACTTTCTACTGGCACGAGATTGGTATCTACGTGGGTGAAACCGCAGAGCATTGCTAGTCGTTAATAAAACACTGTTTTATTAATACACTCAACTTCAAATATATTTTTTTAACAGAGTAGGTGACACTTTCAGATAGCGCTGTAAAATTTTCCGCAAATGTAAGTAATGAATTTATTTTAAAGTGAATTTACACCAAGTATCTATCAATCTTTACAAATTAAAAAAAAATTACTATGGTTTGAAAACATGACGATTTCATTTCGTAAATTTTTTTTTATTGCGTATGTACTTCTAAATCATTTAAGCGTTTCTTGTTAAATTTTTCATAGTTACTGTTGGTATGCTGGTCAGTACCTAATAAGTATACTGTTACGTTATAATTAAACGATTGAGCATCCTGGTTATTTCAGACTTTCAGATATATTATATATTTTTGAATCAAGTTAGCTCATTTGCCCGCATGTGCCTAAAAAAATCTTAAAAACTTTTAAACTGAATTAATATCGTAACGTAAAATTGTACTTAAAATAAAAAGGTTTTTACTCAGGCGATTGTATTTGCAAAAAATAGCGGTGTTTAAAGTGTGGTTGACAGTGTAAGAGCGGGGTACTTCAAGAAACGTTTGAAAAAGCTTTCACTCCGCTTTCCCTGGATTGTTCGATCACAAAGTAAGTACCGCTTGAAACAAGTTATATAGGAAGGAGGTTGTTTAATACATTCACAACAATTGTTGGATGTTTTCCTTTTCCAAATCTACAATAAATACGGGTTTCTAAACGTGAAAAACTCCTAAAAGCTTTTTTAAGTTTTTTTTTACAAATTTTTACTTGTACAAACTATTAATAAGCGAAGTGTGAACGTGTCTTAAATCAAAATTCGAAAGATTCATCACGAGCTTCTAAGTAGAATTTTTAGTTACAATCAAATGTATTGTAATACTTAACTAATGTTCAATTACAGACTTTTATATGACATGTCATATATTGACACAATTATAGACAAGCTGATCATTGATCACTACATATAGTCTCAGTATATTGACAACCGACATTCAACTAGCCTTTGCTAAAGGAGAGTACCTTGTGGATGTTCCTAGATATTGCTTCTGCATATGACTATGTCCTTCTTCCAGTGCTCAAAAAAAAATTGCTTAATCTGAGTATCACAGAGAGGTTAGCACATTTCATATGTGTTGTTTTGTAGATCTATTGTGATTAAACACCAATCATCTCTCTTCTCCCCAGAACAGTCTGGAAACGTCTCCCTCAACGGCTGTGTGGAGGACATTTCTACCCGCGATATTTCTGCTTTATATTATTTAGGCCAGTGGTTGTCAGACCATGGCTTGTCTCTGGCTGTTCCTAAGAGTTAGTCATGGTATTTTCGCGAAGGTCTCTCTAAATTTCCTATGGTGATCAAAACATCAACCTTATCGACAAAGTAAAATATTTGATAAAACTCTGAACGGATCTTCCCACATAGATTATTTAATTAACAAATGTGAAAAAGGCATTAAATTTATTCGTGCGGTTTCTGGTGTGGGGTGGGATGCTCAATCCTACAACTTAAAATTTTTATATAATACCTTAGTACGCAGCATGGATTACGAGTATGTTTGTTTTAGAAACTTTTAATAAAGCCCCTGCGGAAAAACTAAACAAAATTCAATAGGCACTGAGGCACCTGCTCAGAATTATCCTGGATGCTATGAAATCTTCCCCCACTTATGTTTTGCAGGTAGAATGTGTTGACCCTCCTTTATTTGTCCGTCGGCAATATCTTTGTAACCGGTTTGTCAGCAAAATTGTTACAGCTGTCATCCCATCCTCTTTGGTCTCGCTTAACCTAGTTATCTAATATGCCTAGTAATCGGAACTCATCCTCCCTTCCTTCCTACTAGACAATTTTCTCAAACTTACCTCTCGGCCACATCCCATAATACGTCTTCCAGCGAATCCCCTTTATTGTACTTCCTTTCAAGCTCTTATTTTCAATCCTCCTATTATCATAGATCTCGGTTTCAGTAAAGGATCCGCAGATAATAATATCAAATTATAAATATATACAGATGCATCTAAGTTATCACCTGATAGCTGCATTGCTGCTACCTGCTGGGTTCCCAGGTACAGAATAGTTTTAAAATTCAAGTGTCCTCCAGAGTCCTCTGTATTTACAGGAGAGGCCATTGCTTCGCAAGAAGCAATCCTGTATGCCTAGTCCCATAAAATTCTACAGACTGTAATTCTGACTGACTTATTAAGTTGTTTATTGTCCATTAAAGAAACCCCCTTTAAAAGTTAATCAACATTTTCCATTATTTTCAGAATCTGAGAGGCATTGTACTCATGCAACCAACGGAATCTATCAGTTTTGCTTGTTTGGGTTCCAAGCCATTCCGGCTTCCAAGTCTTACGTGGAAAATTTTTGGAACTCATTCTGGATTTCGTCGAAATTGGTTAAGGGCAAATATTATGCCGCTATATAGTCAAACAGCCCAAGGCGACCCAAATTTGTGTCTTGGCCATTTGTGTTTCCCTGTCCACCTATCGAAACTTCGGATTAGGGACATTACTATTTGTAAATGTGGTCTAGACCAGCGGTCGGGGAACCGGGATAAATTACCCCAAATGGGGTAAAATCAATTTTTTGGGGGTAAAAATTAAATTTTTATAAGTTTTACTAGGTATTACATTGATAAATTGAATAAATGATGCTTAAATAAATTTTTTAGTCATTGTTTTCTTTTCAAAATTATCTTTGGGCTATGATATGAAATATATTAAAAAGAAGCGATTTCGTTTTTTTTTTTGCTGTTCGCCATGGGGTAATATCAACTTACACAAAAATATTTTGGGGTAATAATTTAAATAGTTCCCCGACTGCTGGTTTAGACAAAGGCACTATTTCCCACATCTTTTTCAACTGCCCTAAAATTTCCCATCCTATCTCTGAGAACTTCCCCCCCAGAGTTCCTTTTCCTTTAAATATTGAGTATTTGTTAACCCTATTGTAAATTTATTAAGTGTAATAGAAATAAATTAAAAATGTTTTGTATAAGTGTTCATCTTGTGTTGTTCCTAAACCTAAATTTTTTATTTTTTAGTGGAGGTGGTAACTGATTATAAGGTGTCAACTATTTGTAGACGATCAAAATTTTGGTTTGCAATCCCGTAATCACACAAAACAAAATCACAACACAGCCAAAAACTCAAAACAAATCACAAAAACCGTACAATCTCCTATGTGCCTTCTCCAATTAACGTAACACTGGCGAAATTGTGTGTGTCTTGTCACACCTGAAAGTCATTTCCTAAAAGAAGAAAAGAAGAAAAGGTTTTATATAATATTTGGTTTTATAAGAGAAAATTAGAATAGTTTTATTTCAAGGCCAATTTATAAGCATAAATTGGCCTTGAATTAAAACTATTCTAGCATAAATTGACCTTCAAATAAAACTATTCTAATTTTCTCTTATCTCGTCGTGTTTAAGTATGAAATGTGGAAACTTTTGTTTTGTCTTTTTAACTTTTGTTTTAAGCAATAGGTTCACTTTTATTACGGTTGAGATATAATAATTTGATGATACTTTCTAATGATTTGTACGATAAATTTCAAATTATCACGGCTGCGGTGCTGTCTTTACAGTCTCTTATGATCTAATCTAAGCATCTTTACCTATATGTTGATTTTTTAAACATTAAATTTGAAATACAATTCTGTGGTCAAGGTTATCTACGTATGGGTTGAGCGGTAATCTGATTCAAGCATTGAAGTCTCTCTATGAGGGTTCTAGTGCTTGTGTCAGAATAAACGGGGTGTACGCGGAATGGTTTCCTGTCGAAAAAGATGTTCGACAGGGATGTGTTGCGTCACCATGGCTGTTCAACCTATTTCATGGATAACTGTTTGATAGATTTAAAAGAATGTGTGTATGGGTTAAGAATGAATGAATTACTCATCAAATTTTACTCTACGCTGATGATCAAGTAATACTTGCGTCATCCGCTAATGAGCTACAGGAGATGGTAAATACTATGAACAAAGCTTTGAAAGGGAAAGGAATGAGAGTGAATGTAAACAAAACGAAAGTTATTCTTTTTGAAAGAGATGAATCTATGATGAATGGCAATATTTTGATAAATGGGGAACATGTAGAAGTGGTGAAGGAATTTCTGTACTTGGGATCTAAATTTACAAAAGATGGGACATGTGAAAATGATATTGAAAGGAAAGTGAATGCAGAGAATACGGTAAATGATGCCCTGCGCGCGTTAATGAATAGCCAGAGAGTGTCTCAAAGAGCCAGACTGGCTGTGCATGCAGGAGGGTTGGTGCCAACACTTATGGTATGGTAGTGAAAGTTAGGTATGGCAGAAGAATCACAAAAGTAAAATAAATGCGGCAGAGATGAGAGCGTTGAGAAGTATGTGTGGATTAAAACTGAGTGACAGAGTAAGAAATGGTGTCATAAGAGAACGTTGTGGTATCAAAGAAGATGTAGTGACTAAAATTGAGAAAGGTATGCTTAGATGGTTTGGGCATGTAGAGAGAATGAATGAAAGGAGACTGACAAAAAGGATTTATGAGTCAAGAGTGAATGCGAAAGTTGGAAGGGGGAGACCAAGGTGAACGTTCCTGGATCAAATCCAGGACATTTTAAATAAGGGCCAGGTCAAGAGTACTCTAAACCGACGAACTTGTATGAAAGGTTTAATGAGA
>JACTOM010000001.1:1048934-1083923 GCA_015832385.1 Elymnias hypermnestra | reverse complement strand
TACTGCTTATTTTTATATGCGATAGAAAAGAAGTCTGTTGATAGACCTTTCTTGATGGCTATTATGATACATTATAATATTATCCCACAGTCATCCGTGAGATGACTGTGTTTTATTTTATTAAAACAAAAACTACTGATCCAATGGATATTATTTAACATATAATTAATGTTCCCTGGAATTATTATTTATAATGCCTTATGGATATAATAAAGTAATATTAAGATTATCGAATCTCATATTATCTTTACCTCTGACGCTCTAAAAGGATTTGGATTACTATGACAACAACATATTAAAGGGTTCTAACTAGCTGGACGATCATATATGGCCAAATATATTTATATTTATTAAACTCCAGCGATACCTTTAAACTATGCCAGATGCGAGAGTATGGTTATGTATATATATATATATATATATATATATATATAAATAAAAAAATAAAATTATACTAAGTATTGATGAGTGAGGTCGATACAGTTACACTATGTATGTATGTATGTATGTATTATTAGAATCCATTCTAAGACTCTACTACAATAAAACTTTAATAAACGATATTGTCAATATTATCTTTAACTCGTTATGATATTCTTTGATATAAAAAACTTTATAAAACCAATAAATATAAATTGTGTAAATTTGGTTCAGATGTGTAGACTAGAACGTAAGCCAGCGTAATTTGCAACGTTAAAGTACCTTCTATAAGCGTTAACCACATTCCGTAGTAACCTTAATTATGAAAATTCGTTGCATAAATGTAAGTGAAAATATGAAAACATTTTTATAAAATTTAATGATGTTATGGCTTTTAAAAGGTAGGGAGATTTAGCTAAAAAGCTTCCGATTAAAAAATATAGAAATACGTAGCAATTTTTTAAGTTCTAGTTAACTGTAAGAAATGTTTAACGTACATTTAACCTTTAATAAATATTAAAACAATTACAACACAATATCAATTCTGCCGTCTTTAAGATTATCTCGAAATAACATTTAATTTTTATTTTATCAAAACTAAAATTAGGCAAAGCCAACCACACTTTACTACTACTTACATTTTACTTATAGCTAATTTTAGTGATAATTATAAATAACATATTTCTTATATCTTTACTGTACTCGATTGAAATATGTGTATCTATTTTGGCATTTCAAAAAAGGCCTCTCATTATTAGAGCTTACTGTCAAAAGTTGGATGCATCGCAGAACTACCGGAAAAAGGCCTAACACGTTAATTGTAACAAAAGGACAAACGCTTTTTGAAAGCCTCTAAAATAAAAGAAAATCTGTTAACACACATTAAATAAAATTTCACAGTATATATATATACGCTGATGCCACTTGTTAGGAGCTGTTTAGGTTTTTAGAAAAAGATGTAATTCTCATTACACATTAATTTAAGTGTCTATAAATTGATCATTTAAACTTGAAAGATTACAAAAATATGCGTCCTTACAATTAGGTTTAGAATTCTCAATTATTTTAAACTTAAATTTTCGTGGTTTATTAACATATTGACTATTTGAACGGGTACATATCACGATGGACATATCACGATGGCGATTTTTAATTTTTAATTTTTAATTTTGCCGATATTTCGACCCAGTTGCATGGACCGTGGTCACGACGCAGTACCCGTTCAAATAGTCAAATTCTCAATTAGGCTCAATTCTTAAAACGATTGACGATTTTTGTTAAAACTGATTTTGATTTGATTCGACTTGACCGCGTCTATCTCGTAATTGTCCAGATTGACTTACATAAGACTTTTTAAAGTATTGATATATACGATAATTTGTAAAGTATTGTATCGCTTCAACCGATGGACGTCCACTGCTGGACATAGGTCTCACGAAATGATACCCACAAGGCCCGATCTTGCGCCGCCTGGCTCCAGCGGCTACCGGCGACCCTCTTTATGTCATCGGTCCACCTTGTGGGGGGTCTACCTACACTGCGCCGCCCGGTGCGGGGTCGCCACTCCAGCACCTTCGGGCCCCAACGTCCATCGGTCCGTCGGACTATGTGGCCCGCCCATTGCCACTTCAGGTTCGCGATTCGTAAGGCTATGTCGGTGACTTTAGTTCTGCTACGGATCTCCTCATTTCTGATTTGATCACGTAGAGAAACTCCAAGTATTGTATACTCATGTTTTATACGGATAAATTACATTTTAACTAGGCGTATGTAAAACCTTAAGCAACTAATTATTTTTTAGAGAATAATACATCAAAAACTTATGAAATGAGATACTACTGTTAAAACTGGCATTATTTTGTCTTGATACTCTGATCATAATTTTCCATTAGATAGGAATTTATTGGATCAATAAAGTTGAGCCTTACGGCGATGGAAAGAATCTAAATCCTTTGTATGTTGATAAATAACAATTCTCCAATAACAATATCTGCGATTGTGACAAACAGATTGTTTCTATTTGTATATTATTACAAATAAATCTTCATTACATTACATTTTTCAATTGAGTTTATTGTGTATTTTCTTCTATTTACTTTATTATTACGACGTAGCCCCGTTTGAGGGATCCTTTGAATTTTGCGGCTTGTTTGTTAGGAACTTTTAGCAGAATTACTTTTCGGTCACTTTTTTATAAAGTGACCGAAAATTAATCAAAAGTCAGTTCCATAACTGGGATTAATAGGTCAACATGTATAAAATGGAAGGTACTGGAAGATACTATGATTTCTAAAATGATCAGGCTAAGAAAGGTCCACAATTCAGTCTCTTGCTAGACATATACTAGAATTAATAGCATAATAGCGGATACGAGACAATTACGTAACACGGAAGTCTATATTTTTGAGTGACACCATTTTAGAAATGATATTGATTTTTTAAATATGTATTGTAGGGATAGATACGAGTATTATCAAAAATTGGCCACTTCGGCGCAAATCGGATTAAGATAATGTAGCACTAAATTTATTATATTTTAATTTTTGGAGCCGCGATCATGGTCAGCCTTCGCTACATATTTAATAACTGAATTTTTTTAGTGGCTTAGCTGGTGTTTACTTATTGACTCATCGAGTCTCATTCCAGTTCTACAAAACATAGTTTAAGGTAATATAAAAAATTGAGACAATTTCTGCACCTACACCTACATCTAGTAAGAATTTCTTTAATTAGTTTTATAGAAAGAAATTTTTATACTGACTAGGTAAGCTTTAAATAACGAGGCGGTAAAAAAAGATTTTTAAACTAACTTTTTTTAACATAAATTGTCACTGTAAATTTAAAAAACAATGGATTTATGTGAAATAATAATTTATTTTATTAACGATTGAAAATTTTAATGAGATATAGGTAAAAGATTTTTTTTATAAATTATTTACTTATCCAAAGACACTATAGCTATACTATTCGCCGAGAGAAGTATATAATTATATACTTTTGTCAACGTAGTACCGCTGCCTCATAGAGTATAATTCAAATAAAAAAGTAAACACAACTGCATTTGTAATAAACTTTCACTTTTTAAAAGAAACCAACAAAGCATAAACTCAGCCAGTTTAATGTACAAGGTGTAATATGAAGGTCACCGAGCTGCGTGGTCACAATTGATTTTTCTTTCATGACCCCAGATAACCTGCTAGTTAATTGTACTTCTACCATTGGAATAACTCTAAAATATTATTTTTGGATAACATAATTTATGAATGCAGTTTTATGAAGTACATCAGCCCTTGACTGTCACATTTGTGAAAATGTAGATACAATCAAAATCGGAAATGCGCTAATTTAGTAAGAAATAATTGATAATTATATCAATATTTTATTTCTGAAATCTATATTCATGTTTGACAGTACAGTTACCACCTTAAATCATTTTTGAAATTATTGTTTCACAAAGTGGTACAGTTGGGTATCGAGTGGTCCTCAAGATTTTTAATTAGAAAAGCGAGTAATTTACTTGATCAATGAAATCATTAGCTTGAATTTCTAGGACATTCTTGTCAATCCTATACAATTCAACACACATCGATCTAAAAATGAAGAAGCTAGCTCTAATTGTAATATTAATTACATCAAGATACTACAGATGTTCTTAAACTGCAACATATCTGCCAATATGTTCCATCGGGATTAATATGTACATATTGCAATTTAGAATTTTACAGTGAAAATTATATCAATATCGGTTCACTTATTTTGGAACAAAGAATAACAATTCAATTTTGATTTTAAATATAGTGTGAAGGAATATTATGTAAATTTTTTTTATTGCACACATAGAGACTTAATTATATACGGTAATGCAGCCTACTATTATTACCTAATGATTCGAAGCTACTGAGCTATTCAATGTTATGACAAAATTGGGATGTTATTTTCGGTTATAATATATTCGATCTTTTAAATTCTTACATCCATCTTTCGTTCGCGTCTCATGGTTGCGAACACTTGACATACTTTTGACACCTAACCTAAGTAACTCTGTAATTTGCCCCCAAAGCATGTTTCACATTAAAGGCCTAAGAGGTTCGCCAAGAGAGCTCATTGAACATCTAGTCAAAGTGCCAGCAACAAGTGTATACTTCTTAGTCACCACTCAAACACTTTAACAGTTTCCGTTTGATTTAATTTGCCTAAAAATATTTCACTACTAATTGGTGTGCCGTAAAATGTTTGCCATTTTATGTATTGTTTTTTGGCTGCCTTTCAAAAAACTTTGAATGGAATCACAATACTTTAATAAGACATAAACATTCATTTCACGAAGGTGTTGACTCAAAGTTATAAATAAAAGTACTGGTAAAATTTTTTTAGGGATTTCTTCAGTAATTAATATACGTAGTGACACGTTCCAGACATAATTCAGATTACATCAGCAGTTTAATATCATAAGGAGAGAAAAAAAAAAACAACTGCATACTTAGTGAAAAATTATAAAACACATGTATACTTCTATACAGATACCAAATCAATAGTCTCTTATTTTTGTCAATAAAATAGGTAAAGTTTAATAATATGGCATAAAACACATGTATATCTCTATAATAAAAAATGGAAATAATCATTTTGCAAAAAAAGATATTCAGTTACTTGTAACGATATATGTTGCAAAATATATGAAGGCATCGGTGACGGTGACTTGAACCCATAAGATTATCCCCTACCTCGACTAAATAAGTTACTAAGAAGTTTTCACTTCTAAAAATAAAAATTTGAATAAAACAATTCTTATTGTTTGCAATTTTTTAGCCTCTTTTACTGTACGAAAGCATTTCATAATTTAGCAAATTAATGTTTTATTGTATCAATGTTCAATGAGGGTAGCTGCAGACATGCGGACAAGCCGACATTCCAACATTCATTTAACAACCTACCACTAAAATTTTATTTCAATTTGAGCAATTTATCTTCGCTTTTCGTACGGCTATGTGACTTTGGTTCTCCTAAGGATCTCCTTGTTTCTGATTAGATGGTTTACAGAAATTCTGAGCGTAGCTCTCTCATGACTTTGTCCTTTCGTTTGATTTGAGCTTTGATCATAAGTTGAAGCAACGACCATGACGATGAGAGCAATTCCTTCATTCTCACACTTTTTTACCGTCTTAAGAAATCTTTCAAGTTACAGAACGGTTTCTCAATTAGCTTCCTTTTAACAAAATATTTTAATTCATAGAGGCAGCATAGAGGCAAAATGTATATATAGTTAAACTTAATTAAATTGTTAATATTAAATATATATGTAAAGGCTATTATGAATGCAACAAAATAAAAAAATAAACATATATCCAAGTAGTCCGGAATACTGCGGTTGTATGTTATGTAAGAGATAAATATTTTTTATTTCTATAAGCACGGAGCGAAATGCGTGCCCGGAAAAACCGATAAAAATTTATCTTTCACGTTCGGACAGGAGCCAAATGACATCTGGATTCAATATCTCGATAAAATCTGGAAAGCGAGAGTATAGCTCCAATTTATTTGATTTAGCTACAACGGATAATTGTAATATTTCTTTATGAACTTTCGTTAATGTGATATATACAATATATTACACCTTGACTGTGTTAACAAATAACATGCATATATTGACGCTGGAAAGCAAATATGTTATAAATGTAGTGTCAAAAATGATAACTCTAGTCTTTAAGTACCGAAATTATATTTTTTGGTTTTTATGAAAAAATTCTGTTAATCAATCTTGGATTTACGAGTTACTATGCTTTCCAACAACGATATTGTTACGGTACGTCTTTCATTGTAGCGAATTTATCTCTATCAGAATTTCAGTATGGAATACCAAAATAAACAACCTTTGAGATTAATAAATTTTGAGACTTTGTCATTTGTAGACCCAAAATTAATATTTATTCTATCAATATAAAATAAGTGGTGAAATGGAAGTTATGGAAAACAAGGAGATAAATTAGATATGACGTTAAAAAGTACGTTTATTTTATTTTAGTCGAAATAAACATATCAATAAAAAAAATAATATTTTGTATATCTTTTTAAAAAGACTACAAATTTTATTTCTATGCACAGTCTTACATGGGAAACTTCATGTCTGTCTCATCATCATTTTCTTGCCTTTATCCCACTAGGTGGGGTCGGCACAGCATGTTTCTTTTCGCCACTTCACTCTATCCGCTATCATTTCTACATTCACACCCCTTACACAGACATCCTCTTTCACACAGTTCATCCACACTTTTTTGTCGCCCTCTCCCGGCCCTGCCGCTTGCCGTCATATTTAGGACCCTGTTGCATACATGGCTATCTTCCCTTCTCATGACATGCCCATACCAGAATAATACATGTGTCTGTCTCAAGGCTCTTTTATTTAACAGTAGAATATAGGCCTCCAGGTTTAAGTGTTGGAATAAACAGGTGGTTATTCTAGGGCCGGGAAGCCAGTGCTAGCTAATGATACCCACGAAGAAAACATATAATTGTCAGGTTTGCCTTTGACCATTCTGTCAGAGAACTGTATGCCCGATCCACCAGATTATGAGAGAGAGTATTTCCGTTACTACTTGTGCAATAATATATTTCATCGTCGTGATTGGTTTTCATAAGCGCATTTATCTCTGGATGATATAACTATTTGCGATATTCTATACATACGCGTAATTTTATGAAAATCCTCAAAACGAACATTAACTACAGTTTTCGAATCTCTTAGGCAAGACAATATCATTGAAATATTAAAAAGCCCGGGTTGCCACGAGGCACGACTACATGAACAATTCAGTGTCACTGACTACATTTTGTTTTATACCATACCATATAGTTCAAGTATGTCGTATAAAACTCAGCTTCTTCCTGCTACGTTTAGATTTATTTAAAGTTTTAAAGTGTAATCTCTCTAGAGCTTTTGCAAGATGCTTTTATGTTTCGTCCGTAAAATGGTTGTAATCATCACGCAATTTAAATTATCTACAGACATTACGGTAATTGCTCTTCGTGTAAGGCGGTATGGCTATGTAGAATTTTAATTCATTTATTTAGGATACATTTCTAAATACTTTCACATCTCATCAAGGATTATGAATTAATATATTACAGCTATAATCACAGCATTGTGTAATATGGTATTTTACTGTGGTGGTAATGCTGCTCATATAGATGCAATATTTATACTGTAGAAAAGGGCCGTTTGTGTGATTTACAATATAGGACTAAGAAAATCGCTAAGAAAGAAATTTAAAGCAATTAAAATAGAGACAGTTCACTGCGTTCCATTTTTATTTTATTTCATATATTTTGTTTGAAAAAATAAGCAAATTAACAGTATGGCCAAATACTATTTATAGAGTATATAGTGATTTTAGAAGTATAGTCATTGACAATTGAACTTTTATAATGTTCAAACTAACGACCCCTAGTAAAGATAAAATCTGCATAAAATTAACAACTCATTTGAGGTTAACTGCATACGTTTCTATAAAAAAATCCCAGATGACGTCCGAAAGACATAAGAAATTCAAATCCTTGTTAAGAGAACGTTAATTAAAAAATCTTACTACAATTTATTTAGACAATATAAAAGCATGAAAGTTAATGATTTGCCTTAATCTAAATATAATAAATTCATGTTGTATTGTAATGGTGATGGTTACAAAAAGATATACGACCGAGTTGGTTGTGGGCTCTTCTCAGGACAGGGCGCGAAGGATCTCTCATAGCTTTACGTTATAAGACATTCTTTAATATCATCATCAGTCGTACATTGGAATTAGTGTGTCGAAAAATCTATATTTGACGAACGTACTGTAAAGGCTTGCTTAAATAAAAAAAATTGACTTGAACAACCTATAATTAAAATTACGACCATTTATTTATAAGATGACAAAAGTGGAGAGTTGGCGATAAAATTGTACATTTTTTTTTATATTCATAGCTCCGGTCACAGATTAATAACAACAAAATAGGCCAATGGACACTATCGAAAATATGTCACACATTGTTGTCGTCCTGATAGATTGTAGCGATTTGAAAACGATTTTTATTTACTATTTTTCACTATAACAAAAGATATTTTCGAAAATGATAGATCTTTGTTAGAAAATGAAATCTAAATATACCAGTTTACTAATTTCAACACTTTTACTTGATTTCCTTCTTCGATGAAATAGAATCATGGTTAGTTAAACATGGATTCTCCTATAAAACTACTTATGGACTTTGGTTATTTCAATTATTAGTTTACGCATACCCTACATAGATATCTTGTCCAAATCTTTAATTGATAAACACTACTTCTTTATACATCCACTCCAGTTCAAATATATTTTTTAAACTTGTAGTGGGTGATATTTGATGGTAATATAGGTTTTTTCAATAATTGTGAATTTATTTTGCGAAAAATTGTACGGTAATAAGTTTAAGAAATTCGAGCTAGGTAGCATAGGAGTTGACTTTAACTTTTATTACTTGTTTAATTATTATTTAATATTATTCCTCAATATGCCTTTCGTAAAAAAAGGTTGAAAAGGATGTTAATTTACAATAAAGCCTGGTGAATCCAAAACCCCAAAGTATGTAAATTTACCAATTTCTATTAAATAATGTTTGATAATACGTTAGTAGTCATTTTATAAGGTTTTGAAACGTTAATTATCCTTGCGTTGAATAACTAGTCTGAATAAAATCTCACGATTTTATTATAACCAATAAGAACGAAGCATAACAGAGGGTTTCAGTGCTCATTAGTTAGACTTTCCAGTTCAGTGGTAATATAAGCTTTATATCTAGAATACCCTTAGGCTATGCGACTGTTTGTTTTCTTTTGTTGACTAGAAATAAAATGGAACAATTTTGTAACGAAGAATTTGTTTGTACTAATTGACCTTTGGACAGCAGCTTACGTTGACAGCAGATCATACTTAATGATTTTTCGATTAAAAAAATTGTAATGTCTTTTTTTCCCCGGGTCGGGCCGATTTAAAAATCAATATTGAGTTCTCTATTAAGATTTTCTCAATATTTGCCCGAAGTTGGGAAGTTGGCGGTGTGATCCACCCTCGTGCCTCGGAGAGCACGTTAAGCCGTCGGTCCTAATATGAAATACTATGAGAGTGAAGGAATAGAAAGTGCACTTGTTGTGAACTATGCCTGTCAATCTGCAGTGGAGCAGCGTGGTGGGCCTTATGCTCTAAAAATCCTCGCTCCTTGGAGTGAGGAGGCCTGCGCCCAGCAGTGGGACGTTAATGAGCTGCTACTTACTTACTTTACTTTATTTCTAAAAATGCAATTTTAAAACCAATAAAATACACAAGTAATATAAAAAAATGAAATCTATTCTTACGCCATCTAGCACGAACTTCGCACGTACATTTCGCTGCTCACAAATGTCAATTATAAGGCCAGTGGCTTCATTGCAATAAGTAGTTATTAAGTATGTAAAATAATATGGGCACCTTGAGGCGCTGTAATAAAAAATATTATTATTATTAATTGACTTAATTTATTGGGGATAACCATCAGTAAATTCCAGATAGACAAAACCACAGGAACAATGAATTCCTTAGAACCAACTCTAACATAAAATTCAACTATATAGATCGACTTTTAAACAAAGAAAATGTTTGAAAACTTCAAACTCAATAATACTCGTAGACTTTATAAATAAAGCAGTCAGTGCTTTGCTTGGTATTTGTGCATAGTTGTTCACATAAAATTTTGAAGAAAAGAGTTGCAATTATATTAATTGAAAGGATAAGATAATAATCCTGTGATCTTTAAATATAACTTATATATAGTGTCACTTTTAGTTACATATATAGATAATGCAATATGTACGTCAGAATATTGTATATATATTTTTTATACGTAATATTACCTAATCCTAAGTGAGGAATTAGAATAATTAGAAAGCCTAACATAGAACGTGACAACCTGTGATGTAAGTAGCTTTATACTAGCCCCTTTAAGTTCACTTAATTAATTAATTTAGACGGAAATCCAAACCAAGGTATTTTCGGGACTAAATCTTTTTGAATTCAAAATCCCGCGAAATGCTTACTTGTTTTAACAAAACTTCCATGTTTTGTTAAAAAAAAAACAGTGTTTACAGTAAAGAAAATTAAATTAAAATTTTTTAGATTTTTTAAAATTTATACCGGTCAATATCTTGTACTATACGTGCAATGGATTAAAAAAAGTATAATAATTGAATTAATTCTACCAATTAAATCAGATTTGTGCGGACAGATTGATTTTTACTGCTCTTTTAGGCCAAAAGATATTCAGAGTAAAAAGAGAGACAGAGTTTAAAGAAATTTCAAGGAATGGCTATTACTTTTTCCTGTTTCTGATGCTATATCAGTATGGAAAATATATCATTATAGTGCTAATTAGTACCACCCAGAACATTATATAGTAGCCAATCAAATATTACTTTACTTGATGTACCGGTTAGACGCGGCCTTGACATGTCAGGCAGAGTTATATTTGACATAAATTAATTAGACTAAATACAATTAACATAAAGGTACATTACTTACAGGTAAAATAATGTTAAGCGATGATATGGCAATGGCACCAAATTTTATACTTTTCATAACTAAAATGATATTAAGATGCTTTTAGGAATTAATTAAAGCTAATATGCCATAACTGCCGCTAATATTGACCGTGACCTAAAGGCATTCCCATACATGTGCAATATTTTAAGGAAAACTTTTAATAAAAGTGACTTACTTAAAAGTGAAATAAATCGTCTGTTAAGGATTATCACCTTATCCGTACACATTATCACATAGCTTTTAAAATTGCAAATTGCAAGTTTTAGTTTATGCTGGATATTGTGAGAAATCCCGCATATTCCAGAGACAATTTTGGTATATTTGCCTATGTGCCATAGTAGGCAACATGGTCTGCCTACGCTCTTATAATTTTGTTTTTCACGAGAGAGGAAACCTGTGCCCAACAGTGGGATGTTAATAGGCTGCTACTTCCACGGCCAACATAGATTAACAAGTTAGGCAAATAGACTGACGGCTAAGTACATTTTCAGGGTGAAACGTACATTGCGTTTGCAAAGTTATAGAATTTGTTAGGTTAAAATATCACTTGTAAGGATTTATTTATTTGTTAGCTTAGACTATTTTTCTCACAAAAGATACTCAAAAGATCAGACGTCGAGAATCACTGTCCAAGTAATCCGAACGGGATTATTGTTCGTGCTCAAAGCTCCATTCGGATGCAGTCATACGCCAAACGTGATTAGGTTGAACACTGTGGAGAGAACACTTTGGGCAGCGAAATTTACTATCATATTACAACATAGACTTCGCTCAAAAGATAACGTCTTTATCTTATTATCAAGACCATTTTAAAGTTCGTTTGAAACGGTTGATCGCAAAACTTATTATCCGCACTGCAGATTTGCATGTTCTACTAAATGAAGTCGCATTTCATTCAGTTAAATAAAAAACATTAGTATAGTCAACTAATATCTGATGTTAGCTTTAAAAGTTTTTATAATTCTGCTAGAGGAATGTTGCGAGAATTCTCAAACTGGCGTTCCGGGTTTCATCTCCAGTTGGACAATGAGCACTTGGTACTACGATAAAAGAATCAATCAAAATGTAAAAAATTTGGATGTCTGTTTCCTATTAGATTATTGCGTTACAATCTTATTAATGATATATGTTGGTAGAGTGTGCCCTTAGTAGGCTTTAAAAAATCTGCTATTCTTACCTTACAAATAGATACTTTCATTTTTTAGATTAATCTGGTTAAAAAACTTTAATCCATCGATATATTGCTATATAAAATAATATTCGTTGTAAGAAGAGGAAACGGCGTCGCTTAATCGCTTTATAGTCATATCCGTCACCGGAGTGGTTAGAACTCGTTTAAATTTGTATGAATCTGACTCGGTCCTCAGCACGTTCGGTTTATTTATCTAAAATACAAGGAAACTTTAATCCGCATCGCGGCGTTATTTAAGTTTGTAATTGGGTGAAAGTCATTTATCATCAACCATTTCTTTTGGACTTATATCTACCTAGGGCACTCAGTGCAGTTGGGCAGATTAAATTTCGAGAAAGAGGTTAACCGCCGAATCCAACTCGGATTGGCTGCGTACGGAAAATTGCGTCAAATCTTTTCGTCAAACATTCCTCAGTGTCTAAAAACAAAATTATATGAACAGTGGGTGTTGCCAGTGATAATTTACGGTTGCGAAACATGGCCAATGACTATGCGCCTTATTAGGAAGCTCAGGATCACACAGCGGGCGATGGAACGAGCTATGCTCGGAGTATCTCTTCGGGATCAAATCCGATACGAAGAGATTCGCAGAAGACTAGAGTTACCGACTTAGCTCAAAGAGTCGCCGAGCTGAAGTGGCAATGGGCAGGGCACATAGCTAGGCGAACCGATGGACGTTGGGGTCCCAAGGTAGTGGTGTGGCGACCACGTTACAAACCGCACAAGACCGTGTATTGTGAAAATCCTTGGAGGAGACCTATGTACAACAGTGGACGTCCATCGGTTGAAATGATGATGATGACTTTTGGACTTTAACTAAATATAGAAGCGAAACTGGTTTTACCTTCTTAAGAAGTTCATATTCCAAGAAAAATAAGTTACATATCATATACTTTGTTATAATTAAGCAACAAAAATTAACATCTACGTGGTACATAATCATTGGCCTTATTGTTTTTAAATATTTTAAACATATTTATCAGAATATATGATTTGATGTAGAAAATATGTCAAAAATTAACCAGTCAACCTAAATATTTGATATATATATAACGTGTTATTAAACTAAAGCAAAATATAAAGTAGTCATTTCTCATGTTATTGTTTTCTTTGCAGAATAAGTGTTCAATACGCTATACAGTTAAAAGTAGTTAATTTTTTTTATTTTCTTATCTAAACATTTTTATATAAAAACTAGTTTACCTTTGATAGCATGATTACATAACACGTAGTTATGTGGTCATCCAAAATACTATATTTCAAAGCTATGTTTTTAATATTAGACTTTGTCAAACGTTACAAAAACATCGTAACAATTTCTTATTTTAATAACTTAGACTAGTACTCTAAACTATAACTACTGGTTAAATACAAAAAAATGTTTGTATCGTTATACATTTGTTTTACAGTTACAGCTTTCTTCATATTGAGGATTCCCCATATTTACATGGAGGATGCGTTCTGCAAGCTGACTTGCGCAACTTCGTCTGCTTACGTTGACAGCAGAAGTCATACTTAATGTGGCGATTTAAAAATCAATATTCAGTTTTCTAGTAAGATTTTCTCAATATTTGCCCGAAGATGGGAAGATGGGAAGTACCTCGGAGAGCACGTTAAGCCATCGGTCCTGCGCCTGATCTCTCTCCGGTCGTGTCGGATTCCCGTCACATCGGACTATGAGAGTGAAGGAATAGAGAGTACACTTCTGTACTATATGCCTGCCAATCCCCAGTGGAGCAGCGTGGTGGGTATATGCCCTAAAAACCCTCGCTCCTCGGAGTGAGGAGGCCTGTGCCCAGCAGTGGGACGTTAATGGGCTGCTACTTATTTACTTTTACTTACTAATGTCCTTTTTATTATAAGTTAGTATGAAACCTTTCTTAAATCCTAAGTAGTAATAATGGGAATAAAATGAAAAAATATATAAAAAAAGTTAATCGTGGTCAAACACTGTGACAGGAAATTCTCAGATCTTTCAGATTCTGCTGAGTCTTCATAAACTACTGTAATTCTTAAATTACTGAATGGATTGTCATGTGTTTTTTTCAATAGATAGAATAATACTCGGAGAATGTGTTACTTATATAATTAGTCAATATTTGGTGTAAATTAGTTGAAATGTAACGAAACTTGTTGGAAGTATAGGAAAAGTTCAAGTCGCCTGGGAGCTTTCATCGAAAACGCAGCCTAATCCCTTAGAAATATAACACTATATTCTTTTATCTTTTCAAGTACTTAATAATACGACAGACATAATATATGTTGCAAATGCAGATAATATGCTCTAGGTAGGTTCCCTAGTATATATTCTAATTAATATTTCTGTAGGCAATGTATAAAAATTATATAAGAAGGAAAACTTTACATCTGTTCCATAGTAGAACAGCACACGAAGGTGAAACTTAGATTTTCCGTTTACATTATGAAGGGACAAGCTGAAATGTAGCGTTATGTATTCATACGATGCATATCCGAGATTGGGGCTTACTGTTTGGTCGTGCACAATTTCTCTTTGTGTGAAAGCGTAATATTACTGTAATATTCTCCCGTTCAATTTGAATAATCCACAGTATTAAGCTCTTAACATATAGCTCATATTTTAATTGAGAAGTGTAATTTTATACAAGTAATAATCATGACAATAAGTAATATTTTTTTATATAAGAATTCAAATTGCTGCGTAAGTACAAAAAGCTTTGCTAAACGCCAATTACAACACCTTTTTCGCAATATGACCATTCAATTTATATCGCAATAAGAGTAGAGAGATGGATATACGGTAAAGAAAAAAAACAGTCCGTCATTCAAGGGGGTATGTCCAGCCTCATGTTTTATTTGCAGTATAACGACCACACGCTAAACAAAATTCAAATTAAGCAAAAGCATATTAGCATGAAGTAATGTACCAGCGAATAGTGAACACAATTTCCATCATTCAAATATACTACTATAATTTAAATTTTCTATCCTTAATGAAATACAATATTATTCATCCACAAAACTGCAAATGATTTTTTAACCTGTAGTGGATGACACTTGACATTCATACACTTTTAAGTAGGAATTATTTCATTTCATTACTTTTTTTAAAATAACATAAGCATTGTTGTGAATAACTGGCACAATTGTTGTCTGTTGAAATTTGCCAAAAATGGTAAGCTTCGCTAGACTACGTCTTACGAAATTAGCGTTCTTCCATCTTAGATTGTATAATCACTTTCAGTTAAGATTAAATGCCCTTATACAAATTAAGGCATGACTTTAGCAATAAAAAAATAATTTCGCTATTCAGATTCAATCATGGGAAACTAAAATACCTACTAAATTTCGTTCCAATATGAACCCCGTGTTGAAACCATTTCTTAAAATATATTATATATAGATAAGGTGAAATCACAAACAAACGCTTGTAAACAATAAGAAAGCCATTACGCCAACTGTGTGACCTTATTCCAAGGGACGCAATGAATGGATAAATATTTTGTCGAAACCAATAACAAATCTAACTTTTATACCAGATAAACAGTAGCCATTTACCTTAAATCTATTCATATTAAACAATTCTCTTTATGTATAACAATGTCGTTTTGACGCTATTACGTATATCAAGCGAGCGTGACACTACCATCGCCTACGTTTGAATTATATTCTACTATTACACAACGGTTTAGAGCTTTGTATGCAATGGACAAGGGTACTATCTGCTTTTACTACAATTTCATATCATAGCATGTATGTAATAGTTTTCACCTTTCAAGTTAATTTCATATACAATATCCTCGTTATAACTGCTTACAGTGTTTAAATATTTAAAGCGAAACTTTTTACTAACAAACATAATGCCAGACTCACGCTGTGAAAGTTCTTTTACTCCTAACTAGTTTCGAAATTTTACAAGTAATTAAATTCAGTTTTACTCCGACATGGTATCCATTCATCCATTATATTAAAAAAACATTGTTTTTTACAATATAAGTCCAGGAAGAATGCCTGTGCATTTTCGTTGAAACGATTTGCAATTAATTTGGCTTCTATGGATTGTTATGTCCTTTGTTTAAAAACATCGTATGATATAGTGATCCCAATAAGCTATCAAGTTTACGCTGCGTCAGGAAGTTAAATTATCACATTAAAAGTGCTTTACAATATTATATTAATATCAGGCGTTTAAAGAGGTTTAAATTTAATTGCGATTTTAAGTGACAATAGAGGACTTAAAATAAGGCTTGTAACTAATAATTTTGTAACAAACTCAGCGCTAGGTGTATAAATTGTAAAAATCGTCACTTTCCTGAATTCGGTGAAATCAATACACACACACACGACCCTTTAATACATATTTTGTATTTTCCGTCTTAAATCTTTAAGACGTCACCACTTCACACAAAACTCAATATAGGCGATAAAACAGAATTTATAATAAAAATATAAGAGAAAAACGTATGCCACCTTGTGTATTTTACCGTACACTCTAAAATAACCATCAAATTTTCAATACCTCTTAAACTAATATTCCATTTTTAAAATATTATCTTTTTTAAAAATAAACAAGACTGTAGGTTGCCATCTATATAATTAATTAAAAAGTATGTATGTAAATAATATCTTTGAATACATACAATGCATTAAATTATTTTTATATATACATATACGTATGCCTTTAAATATATTTTATATAAGAAGGAGTGCGTTACATTCTGAAGATAGCACTATGTCAGGATTGATATATTGTAAACAAGAACGAAATGAGTATGACACCTTACTTAGGCACCTGAAAAATAAAAGGAATATATTTTATACTAATTTTTTAGCCAGGAATTAAATTTTTTGGCAGAACAATTATAACTTTTTCCACAGCATACACGTGCACAGCATTTATAATTAAATATTGGTATACAGACGATTTTACAAAGACAGGTATAATCATAAAATAAAACAAAAACGCGGACCAACAAAAAGAAATTACATTCTTTTTCATTATCATATTATAATAATATGATAAGAGTTTTTATAATATTATAAGTGCTTATTAAGTTACTTTGGCTCAAGTTTTTCTTTAAAATCTCTATTATGATCAAACCGAAGTTGTTTTAACAAATAATATTCAATAAATTACGGTGTTTTTAGCATTTTAAAAGCTCTTTGTATTGCATGTCGTACCCCTATGTGAGTATAATGACAAATTCTTTTACTTGGTACACTAGCAAGTAGAAGCACAAAATTTATAAACGCGATAACGAAGTGACTCTAGTAATTGCTGTTTGCATAAATGATGTACCCCTCTTACGAGAGTGTATGGCAAACATTTGCTTAGGCAAAATGACGCTAGTCTCAATGACACTCCTTTATAGCTAATCTTAACTATGCCTTAATAGTTATCTTCTCTGCAGGAAGTCAAAAGGCTGACTGCCAGATAAATGAACAAAATTTCAAGATTAAACACGAACCGCAACTGAACTCACAAAAAGTAGGGCCATTAGTAAAATCACTCAAATATCCCCATAGTTATCTAGCCAAAACCAATGAAGTTATTTCAACATCTTTTTATAAATTTATATTTAAACACAGCTTTTCTTTATATAAAACGATATTGAAAGATATCTATAAAGATAAAGATATTCTTATGAATATTGCCCGCTTAACAATACTTTCCACTAAATGAAAGATTAATTTTATTATAAAATATATTTTTTCACTAAAACAATATTTTTTTTTTTTCATTTACCGATTGATGTGTAAGCATTTTGTTGAAGTCTGACAACTGATAGCATTATATAGGATTAACACCTTGATGTAGGCCGTATCTTGAAGACATAGTGTGAAGGTTTAAACATAAACTACTTATTTCTGTAAGTACTTTATATAATTATATAGCTTTAGTCGTAAAGTGGAGAGTGGGACATTTTATAAAGTACAAATTCCACTACTGCAATATGTTCGTGTTTAAATAATATCTACTATACTTATTATAACTTATATCTAAAAAATATTGGACTTTGCACACCATTTTTGTTTGATCATTTCCGATGGACGAACTAGTTCTCAGGGTACTCAAATCAAATCAAAATATCTTTATTCAAGTAGGCCTATTATAGCACTTATGAATCGTCAAATATCGTTTTTTTTATATATTATTTAAACGAATGACTGATAATCACAATAAAGAACGACTTACAATTTAAAGTGACGAGGGTTCCTTCGCACCCTGATCTGAGAAGAGCCCATAACAAACTCAGTTGGGTGTACGTTTTTTTTGTCATCGTCATAACAATATATATATATTTAATTTATTCTATTTCTTTACACATATAGAGCAATTCATTCATTCCCACGCTTTTTTGTCTTCTAAGTATTCCTTCAAATTATAGAATGATTTCTCTATTAGCTTTCTTTTAATGAAAGATTTAATTTACTCAGACATCTTTGTGACTTCTTCTGGGAGCTTGTTATAAACAGGTATACAGTTACCCTTGAATGACTTGTCAATTCCCACAGTTTACATGTAACTCAAACTCACAATTTTCATTTAGGTACTCCCGTGTACGTTGATAGCCTTATGTTTAAAACTTCCGCAAGTTCAAATAATAGGTTTTTATCATAACTCCAATCATACAAATTATATGACCCAAACATATTCAATATTGGAAATTTATGTATTATGCTAGAATACTATATTATTTTAATATTAACCATAAAAATTTGGGCACATAATACATTTCATGGGAGGTGTATTCTTACACCATGATAATTTGTAACATGATTTTCATCTTAATTTTATTTCAAACTTCACGAAAAATACTCCTTTTAATATGAAATCAATATATCGGAAATAACGGTATAAAAGCAGTACATTCGGAAAACCGCGTTGGAAATATTATAATCGTAGTTAAAGATAGGATTTATTTTGTGGAATCGTTGGATGTTTGTTCGCTAAACTGACAAGTGAGCGGCGGGTATCTGCGCTGAACCCGTTTATTCGTTTAAACCATTTTGGTCAAATTTCGTTACAACAAATGTATGAAACGTAGTTAAAAGTGGGCGTATGTACAGGAAATATAATTAAAAGACATATTTCATTGTTACAATAGAAAAATATCGTCGTTTTATCATTTTGTTTCATAAACGTGTAACAAATTTTCTAGTTTAGTAGTCATGTTAGGGGACAAATTATAAAAAAATTTCAATAAATAATAATAAATTGTTTTAATACCTGTCGAATACCATTTCGGATCTGAACATTTTTGTTTACCTAATATCTATTAGATGCAAACATTTTTTTGCAATCTCCTGCTCATTAAGTAATTTTTGAACCATTTTTAGTAGGATCGGTGTGAAGTTTGTAATTGTAATAACAAACATGCCAAAAAAGCAACATCTTCTTTGATTTACAGTATTCGATTATAAACGAACAAAATTGCATTATGTACTGATACAAAACTGTGACCTAACAGTTTTTTTATTACTGACAGGTTTACTGTTTAATGTAGTCTCATCTGATGATACATATTATAGTTTAAGATGGAAATGCGTTAACCTGATAAGACATAATTTATATTATGCAATACCGTAACGCATGTTTGCTTGGCAGCATATATTTCCTGCTATGGTAGTAACTAGCTACGGCTAACATGAAACAAACTAAAAAATGTAATTTGCTAAATATTTTTGTCTAGAATCGAACCTATCATAGTAAAGAGAGTATTCGAACCTTTGCTCCAGCAGGGCCGTCAAATAAATAAAAGTTACAGAAATATTAAAAATTAAAATTGAGTGAGGAACATTGTGTAATTAGATTTAAAAATGATATTACTTTACACCAGTTTAAATAGAAGCAAATAATAATAGGCGCCAATATCTATAGCTAATTAACTATATGTTGAATGAAAAAGTATGTTATATAGATTGGGACTATATCCAATTGTAAATTGGTTTTGATCATGACATGTTGCTGATCATTATTTATTCTCGTTCGCTCGCGTGTCAATAATGGCCGGTCATAAATCCCCTTTATCCTAGATAAAGACCAAGTCTCGACTGACGATTAAATTATACTAACCCTATATATATAAATGGTTTATAGTGAAAGAAAACACCGTCAGAAAACCTTTATATCACGTAATTCTGGGGTATGTGTAACCTGCCAACCCACGGTAAAACAGCGTAGTGGATGTCTGCAGTAAAAAAGTGAGGAAGTCTATGTCCAACTGTCCCACAACCAACTGTGTCACTGTTACAAGGTTGCTACTTACCTATTTTATATCATGTATTTAATTTAACATTAAATACCCCGGAAGATTTTTATTTGAATTTTGAGTACAGATTTGCACAATTTAAAACAGCAATATATTAACACAAACGAGAATATTAAGAAGTTTTCTATAAAACTATATTGGCAGTTAAGATACGTTGATACGCTTTTGATTTCTTTTATGGCAAAACATATGCCACGCTGTTCGTGGATTTTAGTATTGGTTTATGTATTTTCCAATTGGTTACCGTAGTGTTTATAGCATTTGAGAGTAATATTCATATTGTGTATTTAGAGTTATTACATGATGTTTAAACAATAATACAAAATTATCTTGATAAAAAATAGCAGGTAACTAAACATATTTTATATAAAAGGCAGTTTATTGTTGTATTATTCCTACTAAGACTATCCACAATTCATTCACTGTACAAGTTATAAATTTATGGAATTCTTTACCAGATAACATACGTCACTCGCAGTCATTAGCCATCTTTAAAAGACGTCTCAAAGAGTTCCATTTAAGTGAAAACTGCTGTGAATAACACATTTATATCTTTTCCTTTTCTTTATATTGTATATTTTTATTTTATATCTTTTAAGTATATATGTATGTATACATTCCTTTCACATATAAATACATAATTCATACACAAACGCCTTATATAATTATAAACTAAAATTTATTTTTGTATGTTATATTTAAGTTTCTGGCTCTGTTTTGCCCTATAATTTATTTTAGTCAGCTTCACATCATACAAAGATTATCTGGAAGAGATTGCTTTTTTATTTTTTGTTCTCAATTATATAATACTTTATGTCCAGCGTTTTGTCAATTTATTTATTAAATTAAAAAATAAATACGTTAATAAGTTTTATATTAAATTTATTAAGAGTCTTAAAGAATCGTTTTTGGTGGATGAAGAATCAACGACCATCTAGTTGCCGTAGTTATATTATGGTATTAGAAAGTATTCACTTCAGTGGTAAGTAATTACACCACTTGCTGCGTAAATAAGTTTCTTGATAGACTTTTTTTTATGATGCTACCCTTGAGATAAGTGTGATGTATTTTACTAAAACATAAATTATGGATGCAATGAATATTTCTGATACATGTTTCTTGAAAATAATTATTTTTTATGCATTATAAATGTAATACGATAACATATTAATATGATAATCGAGTCTCACCTTTTCATTACCTCTGACGCTGTAAAAGCCTTTGGATTACTATGAAAACAACGTACAATATTAGTGGGTTCAAACGCAATGACGAGATAGACAGAGCAATTAAGCACATATGTTTCTTTTATTATAAAAAGAAACATCGCGATGCCGGCCCAGGCTTCACACACGGGATTTCTCTGAAAGAAAATCCATAAATATTGAATCCTTGAAAAGGTTTAAATATTGTGAAAATACACATGCATTTTCTATAGACGATATTACACATTTTATATAGAACATTTCCCTCTAAGCCGTCTGGAAATAAATCTGGTGATATTTATTACTTCATGTGAACTTGGATTGAAATGGCATCGCAAAGAGTGGGCATATTTTCTCATTTTTATTTCGAAGAATACTTTAGGCACATAAATGTAATTCAATATCCTGAATCTAAAAGATGACTTATAACGAGCATGCGCTGCATCTATGCATGCAGATTTCATTTAAAAGCACTTGTCTCTTGTAGGAAGTAAATAAATCACTCTTCGAGCTGCCGACCGCAGCGTCGAATGAACACCATATATTTCACTTGTTTTAATAAAACCACGATACGCGTCCGTCAGATAGGGTTGCTCTTTGTTTGAATATTGAAAATTCCTATTTAAATATCACAGTTAAAAAGTGCCTCTGTAATTCCTGGTGCCTAGCACGAACTTTGACAAAATACATATAGAAAGACATCTATAAACCTTTTAAGCCAGCTTTTACTGCAATATTTACTATTATTAAAATGTCCAAAATTTGACAGGATACGCGCCGACTGCGAGTTCCGGATAGATTCTTCTCTTACTTTAGAGAATCTCGCTAGGATTATTAACAACGATGAATGCAGATCTATTTTATAGATGCCTTGTATGTATGCCTTGTATGTATGCCTTGTATGTTGTAAGCAATAAATCTATAGAATCTTAGTTCGTACATGTATGTATATGTGGAAACTAGGATGCACGGGCGGGTATATTTTAGCAGTTATACGTAAGATTAAAGAAATTAGAATATTTCAACAAAGTCAAAAAGGTGCCGCAAAATATAGAGCAGCAGTCGATGTTTTCTAAAAAAAACCAAGATAGATCAGGTCTGATAGAAAGGTGAAAATTTTTTAATGCCAGGGGTGTGTAAAATTGATAGTAGTCGATTCTCAAACTACTGAATATGCATATAAAATTATATAAAAATTGGTCAAGCCGTTTCAGAGGAGTACGGTAATTAACATTGTATAAGAATTACATACACTCAGATTTATATAGTATTAGAAACTTAAGTACTAATTTAATAAATGTAGAAAATTCATATTAGTTAGGGTCATAACCTATCAGTATGCCTGTTATTTGTTTGTATTAGAAAGGTGACGGACAAGGTCAAGTGCAGTGACAAGGCCAGTTTCTTATCGCTCGACAGCGAACTAATATACCATCTCAATTCACGATACGTCACCATTCTTATGAGAATACAGAAATGGCATCATTTGCTTAATGAACCGGGAACCAATAATATAATTGAGCCGGTGGTAGATTTGTATCCAACGGGCAGATTTATACGTTTTTAAAGAGCTTATTGAGCTTTAGATAAAAAATACCTTTGTTATGATTTTTGTACAATATGTTATTTTACAATTCATCATATTTGTTTCTTCATTGTTTGATGCAAAAATATCCAAATAAATTAATTTATTTATTGATATTTGGGAATACAAATATCAATAAACAACATACTTATAAATGACATAGAATGCAAAATAAAACAGTAAAGCATCAATATTAAAATATACAGTTTGAAAAGTTATGGTGTGGCTAATCTTTTCTTTTTCTTTTTATTTAATAAGAAAAATTATAGCTGCTTTATATCTCTTTTTTTGTAGTTTAAATTGCATCTTAAACAGAAATAAGTATTTAGCGAAATAGATAGGATAGATTTGATGTAGACGATAAATTTAATAAAAAAAAATAGGTAATTTAAATTAAGTATGTGGGTTTTCCAAATGGAGACATTGAGACTCGATAATTATACCTAACCTGTCTGACAATTTTTTTGGAAAATAATAATACATAATCATTATAATTCACTGACATAAATAATTCACTTTTAATTTTAATTTTGTATGTCTTTAAATCTCGTTGTAATTCAAGAACAGCTTAACCAAATTTAATGAAAGTTGTCAAATAGCAGGAACACGTGATAATGTTGAACACCTGGTGCCTCATATATCGACGAAGAGGGTTCCGCTGGGTTTTTGCGGGTATTGCGAGGTTTTCTCCTTCGCCGAGTCCAACACTCCTGACCATTAGGTCGGGGTTCGTGCCTAAATGCATTTCCCAGCGAAAAAAAAGAACACGTGATAACGCAAATAATAGTTATTTGCGCGACATTGCCCGTTCTTTAATTAGTCCGATAAAGCTGATGTTGATGAAAATTTCTGTTGAATAACATTTTTAACGCGGCTTGGTTGAATTAATCTTCACTTTAAAATGACTTTTCATTGTAGACTCCAATTTTACGAACAATAAAAGGCCGCTGGCAATTAAATCTGACTCAAGAGATCAGACGGTATGAATATGGACATAATTTCGCCCAGAAAGAATAAAATTTTTATCTGCCATTAATAGCCAATATTGTTTAATTATTTTATTATGTTATCATTAGAAATACAATAAATATACATTTTAAGGGGTGCAAGCACAAACTTTCAATAGTTTTTCCGTACACCCTGTCGTCAACAATTGTTTTTAGCAAATTACATAGTGTCAAATTATGCAATATTTGTAATGACATGGATGATTATAAATATAATTACAAACTATTTGTTTCCGTATGAGAATATAAAAAAAAGAAATAAAAAGTAATCAAACAGAATATAAAAGTAAACGCCTTTTGTTGGCTTCCGATTACAAATAATGTATTTTGGAACTTTTTCTATAAAAATTGAATTAAGAAAGTGCTAGAGAATTCTTAAAGGTACGTATAAATTTAATAAGGAGGTAAAACATTAGAACTCCTAACACGTAGTGCTGCTGAAATAATATTCTATTATATAAATTTATTTTTCCTTAGATATAAACCCCGAATATCGAAATAATTAGAATTTTAAAAACAATGGAAATATATGTTAAACCTTTATCCGAAATATAACAATATTTGATTCAGTTATAAAGGTGCACTACTTATTGAGCGAGTACTAAAAGACTTATATTAAAAATAAATGGCATGGGATAGAGATGAAACAATTCTAATTGCTCTCTGCCGACTTTGATGCTCAACTTCCGAACGAGACCCGACACGACCTCACTTATAATATCGTTTCTATTGAAATAAATGGAGTTAGATATTAAATGCATATCGCTAACAATAATCCATATGTGTCTATAAATATATATATGTTAACTAACCTGTTTTACAAGTCAAGTACTGAAGGACCGATTTTAATTTGTAGTGTAAAAAATGCTTCCACATCTCTCGCCCAATTTAGTTGATATTCGATACCTATTTTCCTTTTGCGACGTAGACGCTCACTAAGAACGCATATCAAAATCGCTAATTCTCACGGCATTAAGTAATATGCAGGTAAAAAGCACTCTTGCACGTGAAGTATTATTATACAATTCTGAATTATTCCAAAGACAGAAATGCTTGGATTTGAATCCAATTCCCTAGGTAAGGTAAGTAACAGCCCATTAATGTCCCACTTCTGAGTACAGACCTCCTCACTCATAGTAGGCAGGCATAGCACCCACATGCACTCTCTATTCACTCTTATAGTCCGATGTGATGGCAATCCGACACGGACGGATAGAAATCTGGCTCATAGCTTTAATCAATTTATGTGTAAAATATCGCAACGAGTGAAGTTCTTGCGGGTCTACTCGGTAGAATCATCTACCCCATCATTGGCAGATTCTTTCCCATACATGACAATTCAAAAGAGCTTGTTTACGTTAATAATTAAGGGATATTTGATTATGATTTATAGCTTTTTGCTTTACTTATTAGTTTCTCGGTATAGAAGTGTTAAAAATGCCAGGATCTCTGCAATCGAGGCAAATACTGGCAAAATTACGCCAACGATGCCGCATTTTATTGAGTTTACGAGTTAATATCGAACCACAATGCATAGCCAATGCAATAAACACTCACAACTAGTAATGACAGAGAGCTGCACGCAATGGACGGGTCCCGGTATGGCTCTTTCTTTTTTATTACTTTCTTAGTTTTATTTTAAAAGCTATTATCGATATTTTATACGTTGTTAAATATATTTTTTTGTTTCATTAATTACTATTATTTTATTAAAATATTTATATAACATAATATATAATATTTCCAAAACATTTTGGATGAATTATAATAATTTTAAATTTTAATTTAAATCAACACATTTTGTAAGCGACTATTGTGGTTTTATCAATTATTTGTGAAAGAATCCCCAAATTAACTCTTCGAATATATTATTACTAGCACCACGGTTTCATCGGCGTAGATAGTCTAAAGGACCATATATTTATTGTTGTTACCTTAATATTTTTCTTTCGCTTATTATTTTATTACTTACTTTCATAATATTAGATACACACTTACGATCTTAACATCTAATCAATATACAGATTTTATTTTACTTCGATTGGATTCTATATCTAAACTAATACATTTTTAAATTCGTAACATCAATTACGTAGTCCGACGTAAGTAAACTTAAAAATACCCTACAGGTATTGCAAGAAGTTTTTAAATCACTCCAGAAATTTTAGCTTGATTTTTATAAAATGTTAAAAATAGAAACGAAGATTTAAAATGCAAAACTTACCTCTATAATATTAGAGGAGATTTAGTTTTAATACTTTATTGTCTCAGAACTTCCCTATACGTAACATTTGACGTTGTTCTGTTTTGTTGCAGCAAAATAAATTTGATGCTCTGTAGTTCGACTCGGCATAAATTATTGTCTTTGAGCTCACATTTTTAAACTCGTTATATCTTTTGAATGGAATGTCCGATTTCTATAATTTGAAAAGCATTTTATAGGTATTGAAACGGTCCTCAATAGAATATCATGGAATTGCATTATATTTCGCACTTTTGTACACTTTACAACTAAAAAAAGTAGTTACAGTTGCATAATTACAGTAATTGGATCGCAGACTTTTTTGTAGATATTAATACTTTCTATAATATTTTAGAACCGTTTTTTATTCTATCATGAATAGTTCCCCCAGTGCTCGCGATGAGAGATTTTAAGTGACAAATTTTTCTCACAATTTTTAATTACAGTTATGCATTTTTATTAGGGATCTCTGTTATTTACTAGAAAGTAACCTATGTTGCTCAACGAAAATGCTTATTTCTAATGGTGGAAAATTTTTTGAAATCAGTCCAGTGGTTTTTGTGTGAAAACGTTGCAAATATACATAGATACTTACATACAAATATACAAATGTTTCCTCTTTATAATATTAGATTAGGTATATTACTATAACTTTTAATAATTTAATAAAATTTATTTTGGCACTATTTAATAATTTAATAAATATTTTCTTGTTTCAATAAAACACACTTTTTCAGTCTTAATATTTAATATTTAGCACTAGTTATATTTTCACCTGATGCTGTGTGATAAACCCTTCAAAATGGTAACACAATAACCGATATAGAAGAAAATTTACTAAGCGATTAAAAATATTGTTTTCTTAATAAGTTTTGCTGGGTCCATATAAACTTAGAAATATATAATTTTCAGGAAACGAGTTAAAATTTTCAAATAACATCTGCATTTTGCTGAATATTTGTTTCGTATTCTATAAATAATATTCTATCAATAAATAATCGATGTATCCAACACAATATGGTCGTAGCCAACACGCAGTCATTCAGAAGTTGTTATTTGAGTTTTAGACGAAATTTGTTGACTAAAAACAAGGATGCCGCAAGCGAAACAATTTTAATATCCTAGTTGATTTGCATTTTCACAAATCAAATATTTGACTCTCTCGCAAGCAGAGAGCGATTTTCAACGGGCTGAAATTAATTTCCTCATTATGCATAAGATAATGTTATATAATACTAAAGACCCACCCCGGTTTTACACGGATCGTAGAACATACATGGGCTTATTGTAAAAAGTGGTCTAAACAAAAGCTAACTAATTCGCGATTTAAATTAAGACCTTCGCTTTCATACTGATTTTGTTATTAAAAGTCAAATCCCTTCATTACTACGTGGGTCAGCAAGCTTTTCTTATAAAAACACATTCTTTATGATAAAACAATTTTTTGCGTTTTTAAAGTTTCATCGTTACCGTGATTTGCATGCCTGCGGACCGCACTGTAGTGTAAGTAGCAGCCCATTAACGTCCCACTGCTGGACTAGACCTCCTCACTTATAGGAGAGAGGGTTGTTAGAGCGTAGACCAACCACACTGCGCCACACCGCTGTAATTTGATAGAAAAAGCCTCCGTCCTTGGTTTTAAATGTATAAAACTCATTAGATTTAAACCTTAGATTATCATAAAGCTCACAAGGTTTATACATTTCTTTGCGGGCAGAAAGTTGCAATTCTATAGTGTCATATGATTGATTTACAACGAATTGTAGCTAGTCTATTGTCATAGATATTTTACAAATAATCTTAAATCAAAAATCGTAAAGGCCAGATGTTAACTGTATACTCTGTAATAATAAAAATGATACGTCACGTATATGCTAATATCTTTAGCTAAACATTAACACTTAATTCAACAATGAACCCGTACGTGAAACTCCAATATTAGGTTGCACAACAGCATATTCATCAATCTGATTTGATCGTATAATTATTTCAAATTAACAGATGCAGTTTCGTCATAACAAACCAAAGCGCTCGACCGATATGAAATATCAAACGTGGCCAACGCAACCTTAACAATAATAGCTATGTAGAGAATATTAAAAGATAAAACAACTTATGAAAAGATACAATAATTCAATTGTGATGATTAGAACGTACTGTACCAATGAAGGCGTCCAAATTTTTCGAATTAGATAAAGATTTAACGTAGTATATATATAGAAAAACGGGTGCGTCGCGGGTGATAGTGTTAAGACATGTATGTGGAAGGCGTGCTGTTAAGTGGCGGCTTTGAGTCGATGACTATGAGACTTTGATCGTTGGTTGGAATGGTGTGAAAGCACGGCACTATGGCGGCTGTTGCCGGCCTGTACGGCCTCGGAGACGAGCAGCGCGGGAGACATCGGCGGGGCCAGGCCAACGCCGAGCGCTCCGAATCCAGAGATGACAACACTGAGGCGTAAGTTTCTATATCTTTAAGCTATATCAAAATACCCAACTTACTTAGTCTTGGGGGTTTTTCTCGGAATAACTGCTATAACGATGTATTTCGCTTATTTTAATAGCATTATGTCTTACGGCATACTGTTACGGGGTAAGGTGGCTCACATTGAAACTATCTTTATATTAAAAAGGAAGAATACATGACATATATCAATTGGAATCTGGCGTTTTCTTAAGGGAAAAAATCAAAGAAATAACAATTTTCACAGTTTCGTCGCAATATATGTTGAAAAACATTTTATATAACCGTAATAATTTTCATTTATACAACAAAAGGAGCGAAACGCACACTTTTAATACAACAAATAAAAACAAACTTGTAAGGCCATATTTTAGAGTGAAGAGGGTTCAGAAAGCTTTTGTCGGGTTGAGCATACGCGTTTTTAATGAGATACCTGAATTACGAACGTTCTATTAGAAAAAGCATATTATAGTATTGAAGATTATTTATGTGACAAAGATATTTGGACTTCATTCCAGTTGAACATGAAAGCTAAACACGTTGTAACGTACAAAACTATATTTGAAGGAGTTAAGTTTCTGGCCAGTTTCTTCTCAGTGGGATTAACTTACGGATCCGGTAGTGGATTTATTACCAACAGACAGACTACTGATGATTCACAAGTGATTTTTAACCCTTTTTTTGCGCTGGGAAATACCTTTACGCACCCCGTTGAAAAACTATTCCAATCGGGAGGGTGGGACTCACTGATAACAGAATACCCACTAAAACCCAGTGGATCCTTCCTCATCCATGAGTGAGATCACTAGAGGTTCCCTAACTGCATTCCACTCTAGTGACCCGGATGGTACCGACTATGAGGATCTACCACACAATAGAGTGAGGCATAAGTGTGACTTCTGCCACCAAGCCTCCTCCGACAACGAAGGAGAGCTCCAGCTTCTTGCTCCTGTAGAGTCTTATTTGCCTCCTTCAGCGAGATGACGGTCTCGCAAGAGAAGGCAACCGCCTTCCATACAACTTCACTAGCAAGCATTACGAGTGCTTTTTAACCCTGTTGGAATCAAGAATATTTTGATTTTGAATAGGAACCTTGCTAACTCTAACCCAAAGGTTGCCTGATCGCTCGTAAATCACTTTATAGCATCGATCTGTACTTTGACAGACATCCATTCGTCTGTATACACAAACATATTAACCATTTTATTATCAAACGTTTTTGAAATTGATTATAAATGTGTATAAATACTTTTACGAACTGGCTAATCCAAGATAATGTGAAAGAAATTTAATTTATATTGATAGACTGTACAACTTTCACTGCAGCATAGCCACACTATCTTTTCGAAGTTGATGGCCTTGTTGGCACTGTGGTGTGAGTTCTCGCTTTGCTAGCAGAGGCCCCGGGTTCAAACCCCGATTGGAAGAATTTAGGAAATCGTATTATCTAATTTGGCTGAGTCTGGACCAGAGGGAGGCTTCGGCTGTGTCTAGTTACCGGCCTACTAGCAAAGACGTACCGTCAAACCAAAAGACTTGTGTCCCAGTACGGTGCTGTGTAGAAACTATAAGAGGTAGATTACCACTTCACAGACTAGCACACTTCTACCTTAGAGAGAGGAAAAGGAGAGAGAAAACACTTTATTGCACACAAGATAAAAATTAAAAGACCTATAAACTAAGATACTTATTACTATAATATAGCGTGCAATCTTATTTCTACAAACAATCTCTTCCAGACTACCTTATTATATAAAGAAGCAAACTAAAATATATAATAGGAGAGAACAGCGCCAAAAACTTAAATAATATATATAAAAAATAAATTTTTGTTTTTAACTATATAAGATATTAAATATAATATAAATATTATATACATAAATATCAATACATCTATAGATACATATTGAAAATATATACACAAACGATATGAAATAAAAATATACAATATAAAGAAAAGGAAAAGATATAAACATTATTAGATTGTATCATTACTTACCACAAAGTGTGAACACTGTCAAGCGCTAACCTATCAGCAATTAAAAAAAGTTTTCTCTTAAAGAAGCACGATATACTAATTTATATAAAGAATCTATGGCACGTTTTCAATGTCTACAACTAGTTGGCACTCTCGCTGTTGAAATTTTCAACTTATAATGAAATGCACTTTTATTCATCTACTCAAGTTCAAATACATTTTTTTTAATTACTACAATTATTGACAGTTTTTTGAAATATTAATTCATTGCTGAACATTCAACACTATGTAATGTATATAAGAAGTTCGTGCTAGAAAGCGTAGAAATATGACAGATATAAAAAAGTGTGTGTACAAATGTACACGTGTTAGAAGTTAAACTTCTTTGGCGTAACAAGATAAAAATCTTTTCAATAAAATTATCTTTCGCCTTATTCTACCTATGTAGAAAAAACGCCACTAACAATTGAAAATACCTTTTGAAATACACGCTTGATTGCATAAAAAATGCAAATTAATATATAAGCAACCTTTAGTCCTTTAGTATATTCGAATTTTTAACTGTGAATCCACGCCGTAGTTTTTGTTGCTTGTCAAATCAAATTCATCCATCATTCGTTTACTCAATGCAAGGCAAAGGCCAAAGATTCGAAAATAATAAACGTAAGCTAACTTTCATTGAATATAAATAGTGTATAATCGGTTTTCTATAGTTGAGTCTGAAAGTTATAATTTTGATAAGAATGTCACGTTGATATTTTCAATGTCACAATATTAAGATATTATATAATTATAAATATTAAAACGCTTAATGTTGACTATAGCTAACTTCAGGGTGTCGGTTTTTTCATCGTAAAAATTACTCGTATAATTTTTCCCTAACACGCCAAAAGAAGTATAACTTCAAAAACCTTTTCTAAGTCAGAAAGCAGTAGCAGTAGCAGTAGTTATATAAGATATAATGCTGTGAAAATAACCATTAAACAAATATTAAGGTATGCCATTATATAAGTTTTACGTTTAACGATCTTTATAATACACTAAAATTAACACCTTCAATATCGCCCCTCGTTAAAAATGCTAAAACTATGCTACGTCATATAACTCTGTAATAACAATCTTTTAGTAGGTAAATAAAATAAGGTTATGGTTAATATTCGTTTTATTATTTCTAAATAGTGCCATATAGCGTTTAGTTGTTTATATTGATAGTTTTCAAGGGAACTGGATTACAAGTGCATATTAATACCACACTAATTCCATGACATGGTTATGTAGACAAAAAATAAATTTTCGTTATTAATTTATTACTATTTGTTCTCATTCTCCCTTCACACACGCTCTCACACCCAAACCCACGCACACACATACACATGTGTGTGTGTGCGTGTGTGTGTGCGTGTGTGTGTAATGTCACTTAAGTAAATTTTTAGTGTCCAAAAATGATAATTCTATGCGACAAATAGGGAAGTTATATATTTTTTCTTTTTATAAAAAGACTCTGTTCTGTTGTACAATTTTGGATTTGCGGTTTACCACATGTTTGCTTTTCAGCCACGTGTTTGTTGCTCCTCCGAAAGGGCTCGGCCGATTGTCATGATCTTCTGAGTACATTTTGTTGGTCTGATAATAGAATATAAACTATATTTGATGCCCCTAACTGATAAAGGTAGTCTACCCCAAAGGAAAAATTTACGATTTTAATTTGATAAAAAAATAGATGCAACACAAAATTTTCACTCCTCTACTATCAACATATATAAAAAAGGTAAGTAGCAGCCCATTACGTCCCACCCCTGGACTCAAGCCTTCTCACTCATAAGAGAGAGGGTTTTTAGAGCATAGACCCACCATGCTGCTCCTCTGCGGATTGGCAGACATTGTACTCAAGTGCACCCCCTATTCCTTCACCCTCATAGTCCGATGTGACGGGAATCCAACACGACCGGATTGAGATCAAGCGCAGTCCGACGGCTAAAAGTATTCTCCGAGGCACAGGAGTGGATCACACCGCCAAGTTCCCAAGTTCAGACAAATACTCAGAAAATCATAATAGAAAACGCAGTATCGATTTTGAATAGGCCCGGCCTGGGCCTCGAACCCAGGACCTCATGTCTGCAGCCGAGCATGCTAACCACTAGACCAATTCTCCAAACAAATATAGGGCAATACAACGTTTGCCGGGTTAGCTAGTATTTAAGTAAATATATCTTATTCCATCGTCAATATCTTTCTATTCATACACCCAAATTCGAACACATTTTTACACAATTAATGGCTTACATTTCATGTTAATAAAGTCTAAGTAGGAATTGACTTCAATTCTTTTGTTTATATTATATATTTTTTAATTACTGTTACTCGTAGATTTAGGAGGCGTAGTTTATTTGCGAATTAACAGGCAGCTCAACTTACTGCAGTAATTCGGCACGGTGAAGGTAATTTAGCTGGAGCGCTTTTCACAAAAAAATCTAGGCCAATAGGGCAAAGAGATATTAAGACTTTTTGAGTTTTGGATAGGGTGTACGAAATTTTAGTAAAAGTTAAAATTCTGCTTTAATATGAAATTAAATGAGCTTAAGGCTAACTTACAATTCATATTACCTTTGTCTAAGTGTAAAGTTCTTTATATGTAAAAGTATATACATATTCATATTTGTATGTTTTTTCCGTATAAGCTTCATCATTCTGATTAATAAACTTTGTACATGTTTTCTTAGCTCTATGGAGAATTTTTTTGCCAGTCACGTAGTTTTAAAATACAATAATGTGTTCAAGTCTTCCCTATAATACGCATTTTAATGCAGCTTTTATTATTTAAATTCTTAAAATCAAAATATTGTTTATTCAAGTAGGCACTAAAAATGAGAAATTAATTTAAATTATATTACATCGAGCTTTAATGTTTTTAATTGAAAAAAATATAGTAAAGCTTTTTAACTAAAATTATGTCAATTTTGGATTAGGTGATGTTTTTAACAAGTGAGCGAATATGTATTTTCGTATGATACAGTCTAGAAGATGGAAGCGCGCTAACTTAGTAAGAATAACCTCTAAGTTTTTCTACCCACATCGTATCGGAACTCAATTTTTTTGCACACACCAATCAGAAAAGCCAATTTTCCAAATTTACCTTGTCAGAAATCGAACCCAGGGCCTCTTCTAATAAAGTTGACTCTGGCTTTTGCGCCAGTGAGGCCGTCAAACGATACCAAAAGTTTCATTTTAAAATACTTAATAGAAAAGTAAACTAACAATGATTTTAATATGGAAATAAGCAATTATTACATATAATGTCACCAAGTATCCTAAGACCACAACTTCTAATGTGAATTTAAATAATTCCACGCTTATCAACGGTTACCATTCCCGACGAAATAATAATTAAATTAGCATAATCAAACGGACAAGTAATATTAAAAAAAATGTTCAACTTCTACTTAAAACTGCAATAACCAGTATTATAGGTTTAAAGAATGTATTTGAACTAGAGTAGATAAATAAATTATATACTTACATACATAGCATCACGCCTGGTTCCCATAGGGGTAGGCAGAGACTGCGTCCTTCTACTTGCCACGATCCTTGCATATCTCCTTCGTTTCTTTCATTCTCATTAAACCTTTCATACATGTTCGTCGGTTTAGAGTACTCTTGACTTGGCCCTTATTTAAAATGTCCGGTATTTGGTCTAGGAACGTTGGCCCAGGTCTTCCCCTTCCAACTTTCGCATTCACTCTTGACTCACAAACCCTTTTTGACAGTCTCCTTTCATTCATTCTCTCTACATGCCCAAACCATCTAAGCATACCTTTCTCAATTTTAGTCACTACATCTTCTTTTATACCACAACGTTCTCCAATCACACTATTTCTTACTTTGTCACTCAGTTTCAATCCACTCATACTTCTCAACGCTCTCATCTCTACCGCATTTATTTTACTTTTGTGATTCTTCTGCCATACCCAACTTTCACTACCATACATAAGTGTTGGCACCAACACTCCAGCATGCACTGCCAGTCTAGCCCTTTGAGACACCATCTGGCTATTCATAAA